>JAMPIV010011133.1:0-67006 GCA_024509875.1 Oreohelix idahoensis | reverse complement strand
CTCAGACTGTGGATCTGGTCTGAAGGCGTGGCCATGTACACTGGTTTATTTTTACACACTTCGGGGTTATGGTTGTCCATCAGGACACCAATACAATATGTTCTCATTGGGTAAAAGGTTTTCTGTTCATCATATTTCCTTTCATTGAAATTGTGAGGATTTATGTTTATGGTCATTTGCGTGGCCTATCAAAATATTGCTTACCATTTGTTCTGGTCTCTTGGTCAAACTTATTAAAGGTTTTGAGGGGGGGGGGGGGGGGGGGGGGGGTTGCCTTAAAATTGTCTACCTGTTTCTTTTTACTTTCCAAACACTTCCTGCCTTGGGCTGGTGTGTGCCCTGATACCCTTCTCAGCGGACATTGAGTAACTCACACCAGCCTCTCTGCATCCCTTGTTCCAATGAGAAAACTTTCTCAGGTCCTGGAGCCTTGGACTCTCTTAGCTGCTCAATAAGATCATTTCCTTAAGATCGTGGTTTTCCCCCAGAGCAGTCCATTTCTCCAAGTAGGTCTCTAACCGTGCAGAGAAACTGGGTGATAGTCTCACACCGACAGTAGTTTGGCATTCCTAAATTTTTTTCTATAAAATTTCTCCGTTCTTTTCGTATCTTAATAAAAGAGCCTGCTTTAGCATGTCATAATTGTCTTGGTCATCTCTGCTCATCTTGGCACAAAACTTCAATAAGCCGTTCCTCTAAGGGCCCCTTTGTGATAACTTTGAGGCCTACCACCTCTCTACTCTCTAACCCATATGTAGTACTCAAAAGTTCAAATCTACTTAAAGTACCTGTCGATGTCAGTGGCGTGTCTTTCCAACAAAATGGTCTACATGAAAACCCATAGCTGAGGTTGAGGCTCCCTGACTAGCAGTGGCATCTGGAGGGGGTGCATTAAGGTGGCTGGCACCGGTTTTCAGGAGCAGTTGGCCATGAAATTCTAACTCCCTTAGGTCGTTATCTTCTTGGGCTCCCTTTTTGGTAATCTTTTCCTCCTCCTTTAGCTGCTTCCCCTTTCAGCAGCCTGTCAATCTCTTTCCTTCTGCTTCCCTTTCCAGCAGCCTGTCTCTTTTCTTCTCGTTTCGAGCAGCGCAATCTCCTTTCTCTCTTTTCCAACTTCTCATCTCTTCAATCAGCTCAGTCCTTCGTCTGTCCTCTCAATGCCTAGTCCTCCTGGTCTTCTGCCATAATAGTTGAGCTATCAGTGCCTGTGGTTGTTCTTGGTTATCATTAGAAATTATTAGCCATAATTAGAGATTTGTATAGTTAGAAATTTTAAAGGTTGCATAGTACAAATGGCTGATCTGGCAAAGTTTCGATCTGCTGCTGTGCTGACTGCTAAGGAAATGAACATGGAGGGTCAGGTTTTGATCCAATATGTTACTTCAGAATGTGACAAGTATATTGAAAGGGAAGATAGGAAGTTAGCAGAAGAAAGAAAATTACAGTTACAAACTGAGGCTGACAAAGAAATTAAGAGGTTGCAGATTGAGGCTGACAAGGAGGCTAGGGCATTGGAGGCAGATAGGGAGGCAGAGATAAAAAGGCTCCAATATGAAGAGAAGAAGTTGGAGACAGAAGAGAAGAGATTGGCAGCTGAAAGCGAAGAAAAGAGACAGGCTGCTGAAAGGGAAGCAGAGGAAAGAAGACAGGCTGCTGAAAGGGAAGCAGAAAAGGAGAAGAGATTACAAAGGGAGCATGAGCTACGACTAAGGGAGTTAGAATTTCAAGGCCATGCTCCTGAAAATGGTGCCAGCCCCTTTATCTCAGATGCCACTGCTAGTCAGGGAGCCTCAACCTCAGCTATGGGTTTTCATGTAGATCATTTTGTTGAGAAAGAAGATGACATCGAAGGGTATTTAAGTAGATTTGAACTTTTAGCTACTACATATGGGTTAGAGAGAGAGAGGTGGAGCCTCAAGTTATCACAAGGTCTTAGAGGAACGGCTTATGAAGTTTTTGCCAAGATGAGCAGAGATGACCAAGACAATTATGACATGCTAAAGCAGGCTCTTTTATTAAGATACGAAAAGAACGGAGAATTTTATAGAAAAAAATTTAGGAATGCCAAACTACTGTCGGGTTAGACTTATCACCAGTTCTCTGCACGGTTAGAGACCTACTTGGAGAAATGGACTGCTCTGGGGAAAACCCAAGATCTTAAGGAGATGATCCTTATTGAGCAGCTAAGAGAGTCCATGGCTCCAGACCTGAGAAAGTTTCTCATGGAACAAGGTGCAGAGAGGCTGGGTGAGTTACTCAATGTCGCTGAGAGGTATCAGGCAGCCCAGGCAGAGGTAGTTGGAAATAAAAAGAAACAGGTAGACAATTTTAAGGCACCTCAAAACTTTAATAAGTTTGACCATAGAGACCAGAACAAAGGTAAGCAATATTTTGATAGGCCACGCAATGACTATAAACATAAAACCTCACAATTCAATGAAAGGAAATATGATGAAAGAAAACCTTTTAACCAAGGTAGATCATATTGTAGTTGGTGTCGGATGGACAACCATAACACCGAAGTGTGTAAAAAGAAACCTGTGTACATGGCCACGCTTCAGACCAGATCACAGTCTAAACAGGAGGAGGATAATCTGAAAAATACCCCTCCAGATGAGATGAGGAAGGCGCAGGCTGAGGATAAGACCCTCAAGCCTTGTTTTAAGAAATTGTCAAAATGTCATACACCTCCAGGCAAAGGAGACTTCTATATGAAGAACAACCTAATATATAGGAAGGCTGGAACTGGATCCAATTGTCAGGGACAGCTGGTACTTCCTAAAAGGTATAGGGCAGAGGTAATAAGGAGCTTACATGTTGGGAAAGATAGGGACCATGAGAAAATAGGTACCATCATCCAAAAGATTGCTCAAAATTATTATTGGCCCGAGGAAATGATTGACATTGAGAATTTTGTAGAAGCATGTGGCGTTTTACATGAGGGAACACCCACAAGTGGGAAAATTGATCAGGACCTAGACACGCCACGGGGAAAACTTAGGCCTGACACTGGAAAGAAAAATAAAATTAATAATGTAGACAAAGTGGAATGGGAGCCCCCTTTTCACAGACAGTCTTCACTTGGATGTTTTACAATGGCCACGATGCAACGAGTACAAAGAGATGTCTTACCCCAGATTAAGCCGACAAACCCTCGGTCGGACTTATGTAAACTGGAGGAAGATAAAAGAGAGAGAAGATCTCTCACAGGGAATTTAAAGTGGGACGAAAACCCCAAGAAAAAAATTGGTAGTGGTCGATTTGTGAATGATGATTCTAGGAAGAAAAGTCCTCACTATAATGCTTCCAATGGAAGAGACCATGCCGGTGCCTGGAAAAATAGGTCAACAAATTTAAAGGTCAATATGTAGCATTGTTAAGGACCTGGACCAATGAAAAGGCAGAAGAAAATATTACCTCATCATATCAATATGTGAACGAGCTGACCACTCGTCTTAAAACTGGCTGGAAACTTGCCAATGAAAATTTGAGACAAGCCAGGAAAAAGCATGCTGCCTATTACAATAAGAAAGCGAAGGATCGAGAATTAGCTGTGGGAGAGAAGGTGCTCCTTCTACTGCCCGGCAGCCAGAATAAATTGCAAATTGGATGGCAAGGTCCATATACAGTTCTAGAGAAGGTGTCTAGAACAAATTATAAGATAGATAAGAAAGGGAAAGAGAAAATATATCATGTGAATCTCCTGAAGAAATATCTGGACAGAGAAAATCAGGAAGAGACACACCTACTGACCTTGTCTGTTGCAATGGAGATGAAAAAGGAACCACTCACTTCTCATGAATATCCTTTACATCCCTGTGAAACCGCTGCACAGGTAAAAATCAGCACACACTTAACGGAAAATCAGAGGGAGAGGGTTCAACAGGTTCTGAATAATCATACAGATGTGTTAACGGACCGTCCGGGGCATACAAATTTATTGGAGTATGATATGAAACTCATAGACCCAACACCAATCTGTATGAAAGCCTATTCGATTCCGTTCGCTAAGGAAAAAGCTTTAAAGGAGGAGATAGATTATCTGTTGAGAGAAGGGATTATCTCGCACACTGAATCTCCCTACAGCTCCAGTGTGGTCCTGTTAAGAAAACCCTCTGGAGAACACCGGCTGTGTATAGATTACAGGAAACTGAATGCTGTCACAGAAGGTCAGGTGGATCCATTACCTGATACAAATCAGCTGTTTGCCAGGCTGAATAGAGCTAAATATTTCTCTAAAGTGGATCTGAGCAAAGGCTACTATCAGATTCCAGTAAAGCCGGAAGTCAAACCTTATTTAGCCTTTAGCACCTCGGAAGGACATTATGAATTTAATATGTTGCCATTCGGGCTGAAAAATGCACCGAGTGTGTTTTCGAGGATGATGAGAAAGTTACTGGATTCCCTGAAGAATCCATGCATCACCAACTTCATGGATGATATTCTCATAGCAACAGAAACATTTGAGGAACACATTAACTCTCTGAATATGTTGTTTGATCGACTGAGAGAGACCAATTTGACAGCTAGACCGACGAAATGATGTGTTGGATGTAAAGAGCTAGAATTCTTGGGCCACACAGTACATCAGGGAAACATGACCCCTGACCCCAAGAACCTGGAGAAGTTAAAAAAGGCACCAAGACCACAAACAAAAAAAGATGTGAGATCTTTTGTCTCATTATGTGGTTTCTACCAAAAGTATATTAAAAACTTTAACTCCATATGTGCTCCATTGACTGATTTAACGCGCAAAGGAAATCCTGATAGAATTATTTGGACAGTGCAGTGTGAATTAGCATACCAAGAATTGAAAAAAAAGCTCACAAGCAGGCCTAGTTTGAAATTACCTGACTTGAGTCAAGAATTCATAGTGAGAACGGATGCTAGTGTGGTAAAATGGGATGTTATAAATATTTATAGGGGACTTAGTGTACTGACTGAGATCAGCTGTGAAGGTATCTGTATCTAATAGGTGTAGTGTTTTACAGATAACCTTACTTGCTACCACATTATACCTCAGTCAGAATTATTCTGGAATATTATGATGACTACGTTAAATGTCTAGGGTATGTATATGATGAAGTGTAAGTCACAACAACAACAGACAGATAAACAATTTAATTTATTCCACCACACTTGACAACACTGTGACACTCACACACATTTAACACTCTATAAGACTATCTTAAATGAGTCACTGGTAAAGTTTCAAATATATATGTATTAATTACTTTCACTAATATATATCCTGATTCAACTACAAAGTGAACCAGGAATCACAATTAATTGTAATCACAATTTATATATACATAATTTATAAATATGAACCTTGTAGAGACATATTTTATTAATATTATCCTATGTGTGTCAGTTGTGTAGTAGTACTATGAGGTAATACTGGTTTTGTTTTTTTCAAGCTATGTTATTATTTGTCATCATGACTTCAAGTGTTTGTTTATCTGGGAAATAGTATGGGGGAAAAGTTCACAGTTCCTGTCAATTTAAACAAGGTATTGTCCCTCTTTTTTACTAAAATGTCAATTTTTGAGGGGACACATAATGTTGAGCTCCACTGGCCACAGAGGCTTAACTTTCGTGATGGCGGCAGGAAAAGACTCCTCTGCTCGATTGCTCCCCTGTGTTCTGGAGACACCTCACTAGTCGCTATCTGGACCCAGGAGTATGCTGTCAGCCTCCAGATTCAGCAAAGCTCAGACCAGGTGCTGCTCAAGGACCACAGTCCCTGAAACAAGAAGGTTGTACCTCCTACTTCATAACTAATTTATAATCTAATTCCAGACTGAACACAATACATAACAAACACTGAGTTCAGAGCGGTAGGCCAATTGCTATCTTCATCTGAAACAATTGACATCAGTATACTCCTCCCTAATGGTTACTACGCCTCTGCAATTCCAGCATTATTTCTTTCTAGTCAATAAGATAGGTGTCAGTGTACTGTTTGGCAATTCCATGTAGTTTTACTTTCCTCCGACACCTTCTGTTCAGGTTGGAGCACTATATAGGCTTTGCCTCATGTTCGCTACTGAACCACACACATATACAGACATAAATTATCAATTTACATTCAATTTTCATTAAAAAGATATCAAATATTTCAAGCTTACCACAATTCATGGAAATAATACAGAATTACGTTGACTGGCAATGAATAGGCACAAAATCCGACCTGCCACTGTCTCAGGCTTTTATTTAGAAAAATATAAGCTGAATCTCAACGCACTGTTGCTTTAGAAAGTTTATTTGAAAATGTGGTGCTGACCTGACGCTCCTAATTGACTATATTGGCGGGTCTAACCAATCGAGCCATGTTTACACAAGCGTTTGAAAAAAAGTACCCTTCCTTCCGTCTCCCCTAACAACAAAAGATAGTATTTGTAGCCTGACTAATCGTGTTTAGCCTTACATTTACTGCGCTCCAATCAAATAGGATTTAACATGGGGACCTATTTCCCGTACAATGGTGGTGTCAAAATCTGCCACTGAGCGATTCTGATTTTGGGGTTGTCTGACACCCTCACTATTTCTTTTGGCTATAATTTGTTAATTCCTAGACTATTTGCGTAAAGTTTAACATATTCTTTGTCAGCAAGTCCTAAGGAACCCAACTATATAAATTTTATGGGGCTAAGGGGCTGCGTTCAAAATATGCATTTTCTTCTACCTCCTGTTCACTTCGAATACAATGTGGTGTCTGGGTACTGTCAGGCTTTCAAACGTAAACCAGTATAATGTCATGTTTCCTAATAAGCGTTTTTCAGGTTTTTAAAACCTAACTCTCGTATGGGTAGTGTTTTTTATCACTGTCGATTTGAAAAAAGCTAGTGCTTGTGGCCTTACACGCGTGATGGTAGTAATTGTATAGCGAGACGCGTGTTAGTGTGGCATGCGTTCCGGCTTTCAGCCCTCCCTTCTCTCTATCCTAATTCCATCTGTCTTTCGTTTATGGTAACTTAGTGTATAAAATGACATGAATGGAATATTAAATATAGGTCAGCGTGCGTATCTCAAGGTTTTTCTTAGAAAGGCAGTACACGTTTTATTGAAGAAAGCGTGTAGTGATGCAGTAGGCTTTTACTATCAACGTGAAACGTTACAATTTGCAGACGAAGTAGAAAACAAGGGGATTTCGAGTACAGTCATTGTGACAGCACTGTTCTTTACCATTCTTCTTTCCTTTATTGAAGTTATTTGTTAGGCTTTACATTTACTTTTTAATTTATATATGTGGATTAGAATTTCACACGACAGCTAGTAATATCAGTTTGGGTGCAGCTCTATTACAACGGTCAAATTCACTTGATGGGGAATTAACCCCAGTAGCTTATGCTAGCCGTAAGTTGAACACAGCAGAACAAAAATATTCAACAAGTGAAAAAGAATGTCTGGCAGTCATATGGGCTATAAAAAAGTTCCAGATTTATCTTTATGGAAAATCATTTAAGATTCAAACAGATCATAAACCACTCGTGTGTCTGTCACAAGCAAGACATGAAAATGCTAGATTATTACGCTGGTCTTTGCTCCTACAGCCATTCCAGTTTACCATAGAGTACATTCCCGGAAAAACCAATGTTGGAGCTGATTTTTTAAGCAGAAATCCGTATGACGAACATCAGAGTAGTCACCAGGCATAGATAGTAAATTCATCTATGTGTATTTAGAAGTAGGAACTGACATATGATCGTCTGTTCTAAAGCGGGGAAATGTGTAGTGATTTCTAAATACAATATCTAAATTAATATATAACAGTATAGAGCATAAAGGCAAAGATAAGAAAGTACACAAGAATTTTCTACTAGAACGGTTGGTGTCGCCTACGCCTTCAGATTATTATTTGCTAACGAATAGCCGAACAAAACGGTACCCAATTTTTCAAATTCGTCCTTGACATAAACACCCACTTTTCCTAGTTCTAAGAAAACATTTGCCTAAAATGCATTGTGGAATGAGGAGGGGCAAGGATAGATGAAATGCTAATTCGTTTCGCATTGATTTTAAACTAAAAGCCAACTGTAGCACAGTGGCAAGCCTTGCCTTAGGGGTTTCCCCAATACGATGAAAAAGTTAGGATTGTGGACACTACGGTCATGTAAACATGTTAAGCTCTTATTATGAATGACCTAAGCTCTCGTAGCTTGAAAGTACATGGAAAAAGAGTGAACCGGAGGTAGTTTAAAAATAAACAACTAACATAGAAAAAAAGATAGAATTTTGAACCAAACCACATAGCCCCTTAAAAATCGTAGATTCGTGTACCTGAAGACTTGCTGACCAAGAATATGGTGTTAGTTATATAAATAGTCCCTTAACTAATCAAATATTGATAAAACCATACATAGAGATCAGAGATACTGTCAGGTCAAGTCATATCTGCTTAGATTGGATTGCATATTTTTGGGAAAAAAGTAGGTGACAGATAGGCTCAGATAGTACAGTGAATCCGATTGGGTGGCATTTGAAGTGAGACGAAATATTATTGGCTGACCTTTGAATAAACATAAATAGCCTATTAACGTAGAAAGGTTTGAATGATATTTTTTGAAAGACTGTTTACCCTTGTAAAATTAAGAGTGATTGGCCAGCTGAATCGATATTGTCAGAATAAGCGTTAGGAGGGACGCCATTACTAGAAAAGTTTCACCAGTGATAGATGAGATCAGGCTGTGCTTTTAATTACAATTTCTGGGCAGCCTGGACAACAAAACAGATCGAAACTGTGTCAGTCATCGTCTCTGTGTATTTCATTGAACAAATTGTGAGGTCCTGGGTACTGACGTTAATGTGGTACCAAACGCTTGAAAACTGATTGATTCAGGACTCTGCCTGTTTACTGCGAGCCCATGCTAGTGGCCATTGCCTATCAAACAGGGAACAGATTGTCAAGCAAGCAGAGGAAAGGTTCAACCTGTATTCTACTGCCAAGATAAGTTCTCGTTCGGCACCTGAGAGCTCAACTACAGAATTAAAGAAGAAATATAAAAAGTGACAGTGAATAAACTGGGACAAATATTTAATAGTTCCACAAGTGACAACTAGAAACAAACATTACTAAAAGGGTATGATTTCAAACAACAACCTAGTGGTACTACCAGTATTACCTTAAAGTAGGAGAACACTGTTACGTGCAGTCTTTGATATCTTACAATATTATACATTGGTATACTTGTTATGTTCGCAAATATTTTGTAAACAAAATAGATTCGTTTTAGTGCTTAAGGAAAAGTCATTATTGAGTTACTTCCCTTGAAAGTCTCTTTCGATCGAACTCCGCGGATGAATCCGGTTTTACTGCGATTTATTCTTTTTTTGGGTAGTAATAGATTGTTCTTGCTTCAGAATATCTATGGCCTGAATTTATGTGTATTGTTTGTCTGAGTAGGACGAGTCTGTCTTATATCTGTATATCTTTACATATCTAGGTCGAACTATATGTTCTGTTGTCTCTAGAGAGGTCAAAGGCTATTCGGCGGATGTGTCGCTAGAGAGGTGTGATTTGGCTTCGTCCTGATAGGGACTGTGTGTTTTCTATGTCGGCTTGTCGCCGGAAAAAGTGATCTCAGTATTTTTGGGGAAAGTGATAGTCGTCTAGACCTATCGTGTATGCTTTACCCCAGTGTTTATTCTTATTGCCAAGGAATGGCAGAATCATATTTCTGATACCAAGGTAATAAAAGATACTCTTTTGAACTCTCGTACGAAGCCACCATTTTCGATAGGTACGATTTGTATGTCTGAGAATATATATTTGACTCGATGAAAACGACTTCGATTCCTAGCAGCACTATATCCTGTAGAATGCAGTCAATTGTTCATGATAAAATCTACAGAGCAATGAAATGTTTAATGAATGACTAACTTTAAGACAGATTCATTATCTGTATCCAAACGTGAGTGACAGCTCACGAGTGAAGCCATCTTGGAACCAAACATGTAGTGACTTTCAAGAAGAGAAAAGGGATGCCCGTATTATCGCTTGATTAGTCCAGAGATCACTGCTACACATGAGAACCCATTGCTAGCGGTTCAATATTATTATATGGAAAAATATGTGCTGAACATTATGTTAAAGAATCTTCGCTAGACGAGGTTAGGTCTAGAAGCCATCTGGAATATTATTTATAAGCTGACGTGCTCAGTCAGTGAAGTCAGATGATATATATATATGGGCAATACTGAGTGCTTGGCTACTGACAGTCCATTATACTATTATTCTACATGAGTGCCCATGTTACATAACATTGCAAGACCATTTATCCACTGTACCATGATGTATTATGCCAACCTGTGATTTGTCACTATCTGTGCTGTCGAGTGTGTACGTCCAATTAAACTAGTAAAGGTACACAGTCGTTGGTGTCGATGACTTCCAGCCATACATGAGTATGAGAAAAGAACATTTGTCAACACCACGAACTCTTCTTATCATTCGCATATTATACACTCAGTCTATGTCTACACACCACTGCGTAGGTCAAGTTGACATTCCATACTCGAACCACGAGCAACACAACAACACAGTATTTAACTCTGGTGATGTTCGAGCGAGCTTCAGATTTCTCGGCATGTCTCTTGCTCAGGGCAAGGGTCTTGTATTAAGAGTTTATCAACTGATGATGATGATGTCTGCTTCCATCCACTTATATTTATCATTTGGTGGACATCATTAACCGGAAGAAAAGAAGGACTTTATCAACTGGTGGACCAGCTTTCTGGGTTTGACCTCGCATAAGTTCAGAAGTCAACAGACTACCGATACCAGACCGTTTCCTGTGGCTGATACGACACACTTGCAGTATTGGTTTGCTCTTTGTCAACACTTCGTCACGTGACCTGTCAAGTGAATGCAGTATGTAGGTCAGCGTTGTTGACATTTTTACATTAGACATTACAGAGTTTCACGGAACAGTTGGATCAATTCTTGTCAATATTAACAAGAAGACAGTATTATTGAACTAGAAGTCCTATTTTCATCGATGGATCTTCTTGTTTTCTATATATGAACTTTAATATTTAAGGCCAGAATGTTTAATTGAATAAAGTGGCAGTTTGTTTATTTTCATAAGAATAACTTTGCCATTACTGTAAAACTGAGCCTATTTTGCAACACATACTATCATACACATAATTTATATATTTATGTTTACATGTTATTTGTTTGTATAGTATGTTAGTTTCTATGCCAGCGGGTTATGTTTAAGGTTGGGCGGAGTCCTCACAACAGAATATCCCACGTCCTAGAGGGTCCGTTGTGGGCGTTTTCTATAGGTGCAATTTTCTTGATTGAAAATTTGCTGCGACAACTGTTGCTTTTGTGTTAGCTGTGAAGACTGTAATTATTGTTATTTTTGTAATATTTCTTTGTTCTTTAGTTTTGTTTTGATTTGTTTGTAATTTGTTGGTCTAACCTTTTCTATCTTTCAGTTCTATTCACAATTTATATTCATATAATGTGACGTCATTTGTGTTGTTATCCCTTGCAGATTCAGTGATTATTTTCATTGATTTCCATATTTGATTTATTTTGATTTCTGCAAACGTTTTCGTATTGTCAGTCCTATTTGTACTTTATGTATTCTGTTGCTTGACATATGTTTTATATAGGTATATTTCATAAGACACAATTGCCTGTGCACTGCACTTGGATTATGGTATAAACCAGTACTTGATTATTATTACTGTTATACAAGACCTTATTAAGGCTTGTGACCCACAGATATTGGGATAGTGTACTGATTAATCAAGTCATTAAGAACTAGTGGTATTATTATTGGTTCAAGTGATTAGTATTATTGTTAGACATCATGTCTACATTAGAATACTTCATTACACAAGGGAAATCCCTTGATAAGACTGGTCAACAATTAGAAGAATGGGCAGTTGCTCAATATGACAAAGCATTAGCTGCAGAAGAGAAAAAAGCTGCTGTAGAAGAGAAAAAAGCTGCTGCAGAAGAGAGAAAAGCTCTGGCTGAAGAGAAAAGATTAGAAAGAGAAGCTGAGGCTGCTGCTGAACAAAAGAAATTGCAGATGCAGGTGGAGCAAAGGAGATTTGAAGCTGAACAAAAAAAATTAGAAAGAGAAGCTGATGCTGAATAAAAAAGATTAGATAGGGAAGCTGAACAAAAAAAATTAGAAAGAGAAGCTGCTGCTGAACAAAAAAGATTAGACAGGGATGCTGAACAAAAAAGATTAGACAGGGAAGCTGAACAAAAAAGATTAGACAGAGAAGCTGAAGAAAAAAAAGCAATAAGAGAACATGAATTTGAGTTAGAGAAATTGAGATTGACAAGTATGAGTAATGTTAATCAGGCATCAAGTGGTAATGGTAAACCTTCTACTTACAAGGTTAAGGTTCCACCGTTCAATCAGTCCAGTGACGATATTACATTCTGGCTGAATAGATTTGAACGTTCTTGTCGTACACATAATGTGGATAAATCACAATACGCTAATCAATTAGCAGAAAACTTGAAAGGTGAATCTTTGACTAGATTATGCCTTGTAGGAGAAGCAGATAAGGATAATTATGATGTCATTAGGGCGGCTTTGATAAAAAAAATACCAGCTAAGTGAAGAAGGCTATCGCCTTTTGTTTAAGACGATGGTGCCTGAGACAGGTGTAGAATTCTCAGAATTCACTGCAAAGGCACGTCTCACAGTTGATCGTTGGATTGAGCTTTCCAAAACAGAAAAAACGTATGAAGGACTTATGGATTTGTTGCTCAGAGATAAGATTATGTCATGTGTTAACAAACCCTTCCTTGAATTTATACATGAGCGTAAACCCAAATCTCTAAAAGAAATGGAAGAATATTGTTCCCAATATGTCACTGCACACCCCGACGTGACTTTTGGCAACACTAAGATTAAGGAGAGTATGCCAGTTGCTTCAGCAACACCATACAATCCCAATTATTCACACAGATTTCAGGGACCTCAAAACAGATTTGATAAAAAAGGTAACCATAATAGTTATCAAAACCAAGGTAACCAATCATTTCAGGGTTCTTCTTCAAAGAACTGGAGACGAGCTGATAGCTCTCGACACAGGGGTGGTCATAATTATAGGAATTTCCGTAGAGGAAGTAATTATAGAAACTATCAGGGTTATCCGTCTTGGAGTCAACAAGATCATAATTACAGAGATACTCATTATAATGAATATGATAATGGTAACCAAGGGAACTATGACTCAAACCCAAATAGGGGTTACAATAGAGGTAACAATAACTACAGAGGTGATAATAACCGAGGTAGATCTCAAAACAAAAGACATAAACCACATTTTCAGGCAAACTCTGCACAACAAGAGTCCCATGAAGCCTATAAACAGAGTAAAGATAATAATGATGCTAGTAATATGGCATGTGCCGCTTTTGATTTTGGGAGAGCATCTCAGTGCCCCCAATGCAAAACATTATTTGAGCCAACCACAGTGTCTACTTTAAGCTGTGGCCATCCTCTTCCTGCTCTTCCGGCATCAGTCGCGCATGATGGAAGAGGTTCTCTTGTCTTACATAAGGGTTTAGTGAATAACAATCCAGTCTCTGTGCTATTTGATTCTGGATGCACACAATTGGTGTTAGGCAGTCACTCGTAGATCCTTCCCGTGCCACTGGACAAGTAGTCAAATGTGTAACATTTGGCGGCACATTAGAGAAATACTCTACTGCTATCATTAGGATTGCTACTCCTTTCTTTACAGGAGATGTACACGCATGTCTTCTCCCGAATCCGATCGCTGACCTCATCATCGGTCGCATTCATGGAGTCAAAGAATGCACTCCGCAACAAATTTCCGCGTGGGAAAGGCAAAACATGCAGATTGCTAACGCTGTAGTCACTAGAGCTCAGGCTCTTAATATGCCTAAAAACTTCATCTACTGAAGATAATGAAGTGCATAACCAAGATGATCCCTTGGTAATTTCTCGTGACTCGTTTATAAAACAGCAAGAAGATGATCCCACTCTGAAGAAATTCTTCATTCTTGCAACTAAAGGTGATCCGAATAAAGACACAAGTCGTAAATCGTGGATTACAAAGAAGAATAGCGTACTTGTACGTATGGTTCAAGACTCCATTACGTCAAGTCATTCTCAAATCCTGGTTCCCAAGAATTTGAGAGTTAAAATTTTGCAGCACGCTCACGACTCTCAGTGTGCTGGACACATGGGTTTTTCCCGTACTAAGTCAAGAGTCCTTGCGGCTTTCTTTTGGCCATTGGTAAACAAGGACATACGGATTTATTGTCGATCTTGTAAAGTATGTCAGGAAGTTAAATCCAAAGGTCCACGGCATGCTGCACCCATTCAGGCGGCGGACATTCCTATTCGGCCGTTCCAAAAAATGGCCATAGACATTATTGGTCCATTTAAGATCAAGTCTGCCAGAGGACATCAGTTTATCTTGACGTGTGTTGATATGTGCACACGTTGGCCAGAGGCTATTCCTCTGAAGAGCATTACTACTGCTGATATTGCAGATGCTCTTTGGCTTATATTTTCTCGTCTGGGGTTCCCCGGAGAGATATTGTCAGACCATGGCACCCAACTAATATCAGATACCATGTCTCAAGTAATGTCTACTCTGCAGATAGATAGATCTTTAAGTAGTATCTACCATCCAATGTCTAATGGTATGGTCGAACGCCTTAATAGAACACTTAAAAACTTACTGGGGAAGATAACTGAGGATCGTCCTCAAGACTGGGACAGAGTTTTACCTGCGGCCCTCTTCGCTTACAGAGAGGTACCCAATGAACATACAGGATTTTCTCCCTTTGAACTCGTCTTTGGCGCGCGTCCGCGTGGCCCTATGTCGTTGCTTCACGATCTCATAACATCTGACAATATTGACGATGACACAAAGTCATCCTACGAATATGTCATCGCGTTGAGAAAAAAATTATCGAAGCATGCAAATTAGCAACTTCTTCTTCTGAATTTGCGAAACAGAAGGCAAGGCAATTTGCCAATAAGAAGAGATGCTTACGACAACTTTGTCCTGGTGACAAAGCATTTGTATTACTACCTTGTAGGGAAAACAGATTACTTATTTCTTGGAAAGGTCCGTACGATATAATATCGAAAATTTCCGATGTCGACTATATTGTCGATATTGATGGGAAGCATAAAACCTTCCACATCAATATGCTTACTGAATTCCATGAACGTCCGGACTATTTGCAACCCATTTTCCAAGCAACGGACAATTCTCCAGTACAACATGGTCATTACTCATCACTGTCCGTGATACAGGATGAGGAAACAAGTTTTTCAGATGTAAATCTTCCTCTTCCAATGATCCCACTTCATTCTAGTGAATCATGGAAGAACGTTACTGTCTCTCCTGATTTGTCTCTAGGAGAACAGCGACAAGTTTCGACTATGTTGCAAACATTTCAGGATGTACTCACTGACATCCCTGGACAAACGAATGTCATTGAACATGACATTGTTCTAACTGACCATACTCCTATTAGGGTTAGACCTTATCCTATATCTATACATTTTCAAGCACAGGTCGAGAAAGAGTTGGATGAGATGATAGATTTGAAAATAATCGAACCATCCACCTCTGCATATTCTTCGCCGATGGTTATTGTTCGTAAAAAAGACAATAACATACGTCTTTGCGTTGACTATCGAAAATTGAATCAAGTAACGAAGTTCGATGCCGAACCTATGCCTTTACTGGAAGAGCTACTTACTCGACTCTCCAAATCTCATTTTTTCACTAAACTTGATTTGTCTAAAGGATATTGGCAAGTTCCTTTATCTGAACGCGCCAAACCTCTCACGGCTTTTTCAACACCTAGAGGTTTGTTCCAATGGAATTTTATGCCTTTCGGTCTTATGAACGCACCAGCTACATTCGTAAGCATGATGCGCCGAATCCTATCTTATCGGTCAGATGTCATTGCATATCTAGACGACATCTGTCTTTTCAGCGATACTTGGGAAGATCACTATTCAGGGTTAGATGAATTGCTGTCTACTTTGCGCGAGCACAACCTGACAGCGAAACCCTCTAAAGCCTATATTGGTTTTAGCGAAATTTCTTTCCTAAGCCACCGAGTTGGTCATGGTTTCCTAAAGACAGAGGACCATAATACTAGTAAGATACTTAACATCTCGATCCCTAAGACTAAAAAACAGGTGAGAAGTCTGTTAGGTCTTATTCAATTTTATGGCAGATTCATTCAGAATCTATCCTCTATCATGGCACCTCTTTCAACACTTCTAAAGAAAGGTTCGCCTAATATGGTCCACTGGTCTCAGGAATGCCAATGCTCTCTGGATAAGATTAAAACATTGTTTTCAACACCACCTATTTTAGTGCTACCTACTAAAGATAAGACATTCGTTCTTCGTAGTGACGCTTCATCCACTGGGATTGGAGCGGCACTAATGCAAGAGTACTCTGGAACTCTGCATCCTGTAATGTATATTTCCAGAAAACTTAATGCGGCAGAAAGGAATTATTCGGTTTTAGACCGTGAGCTATTAGCTATGGTTTGGTCAATTCTCAAACTACAGAGATTCCTTCTAGGCGCACATTTCATAGTAGAAACCGACCAAAAAGCTCTTACTGCTATACAGAGTAAGAATTTGAAGAGGTCGAGGTCTACTCGATATGCAATTGCTCTTCAACCTTTTCATTTCTCTGTGCGAGCTATTCGTGGATCAGATAATGTGATGGCAGACATTCTGTCAAGATGCCCACATGATTCCACATAACTATTAGGGCTTAGACTTCTTGATATGTCTAGTTTTATAGTAGTTCCTTTTCTATATCATGATAGATACACATTTGTAATTTAATAATATAATGATTGTATCACTACATAGCGGTTCATTGATGTTTATTCACCGCTGTGCTTTGATGATTTTTCTTCATAAATCATAAATGTAAGATATCTAATACGAAATTATGGTATGAATTTTTTAGGCATCGTGTAATTGCCGGAATTGTATTATACTTTGATGACACCTTCCTGGAAAAATATACTTGTAGAGAAATAATTTCTCTCAGTTGATGAGACACATTCTCACCAGTCGCTCTATAAGTCGACTTAGCCTCATATTAGGCGTTATATTTATTCCTGATATTTTCATCTGCGCATTATTCATGCGTTGTGAGCATATTGTGCATTGCTCCTAGATGTATTTAAAAAAAAAAAATGTTCCATTTTTTTTTCCCGGGAGGTGTGGTAAGACTGTTACGTGCAGTCTTTGATATCTTACAATATTATACATTGGTATACTTGTTATGTTCGCAAATATTTTGTAAACAAAATAGATTCGTTTTAGTGCTTAAGGAAAAGCCATTATTGAGTTACTTCCCTTGAAAGTCTCTTTCGATCGAACTCCGCGGATGAATCCGGTTTTACTGCGATTTATTCTTTTTTTGGGTAGTAATAGATTGTTCTTGCTTCAGAATATCTATGGCCTGAATTTATGTGTATTGTTTGTCTGAGTAGGACGAGTCTGTCTTATATCTGTATATCTTTACATATCTAGGTCGAACTATATGTTCTGTTGTCTCTAGAGAGGTCAAAGGCTATTCGGCGGATGTGTCGCTAGAGAGGTGTGATTTGGCTTCGTCCTGATAGGGACTGTGTGTTTTCTATGTCGGCTTGTCGCCGGAAAAAGTGATCTCAGTATTTTTGGGGAAAGTGAAGTCGTCTAGACCTATCGTGTATGCTTTACCCCAGTGTTTATTCTTATTGCCAAGGAATGGCACAATCATATTTCTGATACCAAGGTAATAAAAGATACTCTTTTGAACTCTCTTACGAAGCCACCATTTTCGATAGGTACGATTTGTATGTCTGAGAATATATATTTGACTCGATGAAAACGACTTCGATTCCTAGCAGCACTATATCCTGTAGAATGCAGTCAATTGTTCATGATAAAATCTACAGAGCAATGAAATGTTTAATGAATGACTAACTTTAAGACAGATTCATTATCTGTATCCAAACGTGAGTGACAGCTCACGAGTGAAGCCATCTTGGAACCAAACATGTAGTGACTTTCAAGAAGAGAAAAGGGATGCCCGTATTATCGCTTGATTAGTCCAGAGATCACTGCTACACATGAGAACCCATTGCTAGCGGTTCAATATTATTATATGGAAAAATATGTGCTGAACATTATGTTAAAGAATCTTCGCTAGACGAGGTTAGGTCTAGAAGCCATCTGGAATATTATTTATAAGCTGACGTGCTCAGTCAGTGAAGTCAGATGATATATATATATGGGCAATACTGAGTGCTTGGCTACTGACAGTCCATTATACTATTATTCTACATGAGTGCCCATGTTACATAACATTGCAAGACCATTTATCCACTGTACCATGATGTATTATGCCAACCTGTGATTTGTCACTATCTGTGCTGTCGAGTGTGTACGTCCAATTAAACTAGTAAAGGTACACAGTCGTTGGTGTCGATGACTTCAACCATACATGAGTGTGAGAAAAGAACATTTGTCAACACCACGAACTCTTCTTATCATTCGCATATTATACACTCAGTCTATGTCTACACACCACTGCGTAGGTCAAGTTGACATTCCATACTCGAACCACGAGCAACACAACAACACAGTATTTAACTCTGGTGATGTTCGAGCGAGCTTCAGATTTCTCGGCATGTCTCTTGCTCAGGGCAAGGGTCTTGTATTAAGAGTTTATCAACTGATGATGATGATGTCTGCTTCCATCCACTTATATTTATCATTTGGTGGACATCATTAACCGGAAGAAAAGAAGGACTTTATCAAACACTACAGACGTATATTGGAAAATATTTTATGTATGGACAGAGGATCTATTGTGCTATTTGACTGATGTAAATGATTATTTGATTTCACTTTTAAATTGTCAGTCCTGATTCCAAATAATTTAGAATCAGGATAATAAAATTGCAAAAATCATATTTACACAAATTTCAACCTCAGTCTTAAATAGGATAGCCTTTTAAAGTGTCGTTTGTATGTTATTGTGGTAGTACTGTGTACTGTTGTGAATAATAAACTATTTGTTTGTATGTTTGTTGATTTTTGTACATTACACTCTACATCCATAACCCTAGACACTAAACGAAGTCCTTTAATATAATAATATAAATACATTTTGAATGAGATAAAAGGGGTGGTAGCTGAAAGGTACCCTGAAATGTTCACAATACTATTGGGTAAATTCAGGGACCTTCATAGCTAATCTCATTTATTAACATATTAATACCTAACAACAAATTCATAACATCAAATCCACCACAAGATGGAATGATAAAATTACAGAAAGTTTACAAAAACATGGGCTTAAATCAACCTATGCGACAACATTCGGCTCCCCACGATGCTTCGTGGAAAGCGTAGACCAAAAATGTTGAGGAAAAAAAAGTAATTAAAGTAAGTCAGTTACAGAGATGTCCTCGACTGCCCCATATCCTGACAGAAAATGCTAGTGCTATTGGCTCGGTGTGTTGCATTTTAAGCTAGCGATGAAACGGGTGTTGCGAGATGGATGTTGGATAGAAAATTAGAAAGTTCCCAGAAATGGAGAAGAGAACTGGTGAACTAGTGATAGAGATGACACAGGACAGGTCAGGTAGTTAAATGTACAGCTCTAGATGGTAGCTGTGAAGTAAGTCACCTTCTCGCTAGACCTATCCTATGCTCCAGGGGTGTTATATAAATATGTGAGTGCAGCTTGTATTTCTTCCACACCAATTTTAAATTATTAATATTTCTTTGACATCACAGCAAAATTATATCTGGAAATTTAAATGATTATAAACAAATCAATTAGCACCTTGGTATATCAATATCTTACAAGATTACAGACAAGATTTAAAAAAGTATATTGTCACTGTTTGGTAGTTTTTAATATGTTATTGGCGAGGGTGTCTTGGTTTGTATTTTCACGACAAGTTGTACTTAACTTGCTTGACACGTTGTAGTAGCTGACTTCCCTCAGTCTACTCATTGAAGATGCAATGCTTCTGCCAGGAACAGTATTGGTTTACTATTAAGCAGTTCACAATTTCCAAACTTACGTCTCCTTTTTTCACAAGTTGAACCTGCAAAATATGACCAGGTTATGGTATCTGTGGTTTATAGCCAAGATGCCTCTCTGATGCTGACTGGCCACTGTTGATCAGACTACTCATTTCGACAACACTGTCTTGAGACTGTGGTTAAGTCAGTCAAAAGGGGGTACGTCGTACAACCATAAAATAAATTTATGAATTTTGACATCAATTCAAGGCATTTTCCAAACCCAGTCATGATTACTTCCCCATTGGCTTAGCATTATGTCAAAGTTAGCAAAATGTGTTCCTTTACAATACATCGATAAATGTGCCGAAATAAAAGAAAGAAAAAGAGAAAACGAACTCTTTGATCGCAGCATCCAAAAGCAAAGCCCTAAAAAGGACTGTAAGCTTTTATTGCTAGTGTTGGTCAGCCCTAACAAGGACTTCTAACTGAACAAATGCTGTCCAGAATTGAGGTTATATAGTGGGGGAAACCATCTTCCTTCGGGAACAAGGCAAGATATAAACAGGAGGATTTATATTAAGTATGACATTAATTTTAAATATTTATCAATTTTAAATGTAGAGTAATTCACTAACATATTTTGTACGCCTAACAATCTATACAGACATGCCCTCAGACACAGTGGTACTTCGAAATCTGCGGTTGTATGAAGCATCGTCCTACAAATTGCTCACAATAGCGGCCAGTTGTGGCTTCTTCTCGGTTATCCTGTTGTGTTCTGGGTTAAGACTTCTAACTATAAGAGTCATCCCTCATGATATCTTCTTAGCTCTGTCAGAACTTGACATGATTTCGGGAAATTAGGAACTGTGTCTGAGACGGGTCTAATATACCTAATATCAGGTCTAACCTTACTTTCTCAGAGGTCCGCTGCCGAGTTCACTTTTCCTCTTGTAAACTTTCGTGGGATTTCAATGCTGTTGTGCAAATTTACCAACAAAATGAAATCAAAGGAATGCAGGGGTATTTTCCTGTGTGTATCTAGGGCAGCCAATCAGAGAAGGGGTTTCCCACGGTCAGATAGAATGACTTCGGCGAGTGTATAAGGAAGAATAAATCGTCCGAAATCATGGTTAGAATTAGCGGTCGGGAAGGAGAACGGAATGACAGACAAGGATGAGAATGGTCTCATTTTGACGGGAATATCTTCATTTATGTATAGGTACAAGGAAATCAGAAGGGAGTAAGTAGTTGTGAAGAATTTCGCAAGAATAGTGTCCGTGCATTGAGAAATGCTGTGTTTTTCCTATTTATAATTCAATATAAAATCGTTAACACGACAGATATGGGAAAACAACATATGGATATAAGGGTCAACTCATGGAGAACGGAAATATATAACTCCAAAGGCTTGAACTGGGTTAGGTGAAATGCACGAGACCAAGGTTTGAAACACCTCTAGCACAAACCCCCCGAAGTTACCACTTTTTTGGGAAGTTTGCTGGAGTTGCGAGCCTTGTTTCCTGTACGTCCGGTAGCTGCATATATAAGGGCGGACGGAAATGATTTCAAATTCACTTGTACAGCGAAGCAAGACAGAAGGACAACGGCTGGAGAGAGAGGAACGTGCAGAGGCCAATATCTTGTTATTTGCAGCCAGGCAGTTCTGTTACTCCACTAAAGCCAGTCTTTACTGATCTTAATTAGATCCTGCGAGGGTATGTAAAGTTACTATGTAAAATAATACAGTAATTACAACTTTATTTCAGGATTTGTTTAATCTTTATTTCAAGATTTGTTAATCTATATGTTATGAAAGTATCATGTATATTAATTGATTAATTGGTATGATTGTTGAAGATTGGAACCCGAAATATAACCACCATGACTGAGTCCGTATCAGGGCTAGCACAATCCTTTTCAGGACTAATAACAATTCTTTTCAGGACTACCAACAATCATTATCAAAGCTTATTCATTCTGTCATCAAGTTACTGCACTTTACAGAGCTAACGTGTCAGGCAGGGGGAATACTATAACCTCATACCATATATGTGTGTACATATTATTTTGTATTATTTGATTTTATAAAATGTTCCACAGTAGACACCTGTCTTGTCACTGATCCATAATCATGCATTTTCACGCATACATCTGAAAACAAATTCATCTCACCTACAATAGGAATGTGGTAATTGTTATCCACAAATAGCCACATATCCTACAATTATCTGCAGGTTCATACTTGTCAACCAAAAGTCAGAGGTCAATGATCAAGAATTGCTCGATGATCAATGCGAATCGCCCCGGCAGTGTCTGGATTGGTAGAAGCAAGGCAGACTGAAGCTGAACATCTCAGAGGAACACGGATTAACCCAACAGAAGAGTGATAGTTGGGGCAATCGTGCAACCAAGAAGTGATAACTGTCAAGCAGAGTTTTGTGATGACAATTTGCGTGATAAACTAGTGAAAGTTATAAAGTGAATAAGACAGTGAAGAAGTCTATTACCCAACTAATTGGAAAAGTCTAAAGAAATGACATTTTTAGTGTAACTTGTAAAAACTGTAATTGTTTTCGCCAATTTGGTTTTGTATAAATATAACTTTTGTATCACCAGTCACACACAATCACCACAATTAGATAGATGTAAATAAAGAGGATATAAATTGTATTCACCAGCTTTATTCATTCAATATAGTTGATACTGAGTTTGGTTGAATTTTTATTAATATCACAGGTGGTCACATAGCGGAGGTGGCGCAGTAAGGTCTGACTGTTCTCTGAATATTTTCAGTCCAGATACTTTCACAGCCGTGACTATCGAGTGATACCAGTGTACTTCTCTGTCACTGGGACCTCACACATTCTGGAGAGAATACTATTTCTACTCTAGCACTATCATCTCACACATATAAAACCTTTCGCTACAGTGGGGGCTCGATCGCGGGATATTCTCGTATATCCTGAGCCATCCTCTATTTATACATCTATCTTTAGGCTATCTTGGGCCACCAATAGAGAAAAAAAAAAAAAAATTTTTTTTTTTGGAAATTCAAGAATAAGATTTTTTTTTCTCAGCAACAGTACCTTAGAGTACTCAGTAAATATTGACTATCACAAGGTTGCACGATTAATTGTGTTGTCCATTTGATAATTATTTTAAGTAAGTTTAGGTAAGTTTTCATACCCTACTTAACTTAATATAATGGCTGACTTAGTGAAGTTCAGAACTGCGATCATGCAAATGGGAAAAGAGCTGGGCTTGACAGGTGATGCTCTCATCCAGTATGTCACAACTGAAGTGGACAAACATATGGATAGAGAGGAAAGGAAGCTGCAAGCAGAAAGCTGATAGAGAAGCCAAAAGACTAGAAGCTGAGAGAGAAGCCAAAAGAATGGAAGCTGAAGAAAAGAGGCTGCTGTTGGAAGTTGAGGCTCAAGCCAAGAAATTGGAGGCTGAAGAAGAAGAACGAAGATTAACAGCTGAGGAAAGGAAGCTACAAGCTGATAGAGACCATGAACTGAGATTAAAAGAGCTTGAAATACAGGCAGCGGCTACCACTAATGGTAGTAGGTCATCTCATTCGGATACCAGCGCCAGCCAAAGCACCTCCAATGGAGCTATGAACTTCCACTTGGACCCATTTGTGGAGAAAGAAGAGGGAATAGAGGATTACCTTGACAGATATGAACGATTGGCCACTACTTATGGCCTAGAAAAAGAAAAGTGGAATTTGAAGTTGTCACAGGGATTGAGAGGAGTATCTTATAATGTCTACTTGAAGATGCAAAAAGAAGATCAGGAAAACTATGAAGCCTTGAAACAAGCATTGTTGTTGCGTTACGAACAAAACGCAGAAGCTTATAGAAGGCGATTTAGAACTGCTATGCTCCAGACAGGAGAAAACATATCAGCAGTTTTCAGCAAGGTTGGAAAGTTACTTGCTGAGGTGGTGTCAGTTAGGAAACTTCAATCAGGATTTTGAAGGGATCAAGGAGATGATGTTGATAGAACAACTCCTGGAGTCCATGTCTCCTGAGACGAAGACATTCCTAGTAGAACATAAAAGAGAGAGATTAGATGAAATAATCATCTATGCAGAAAGTCACAAACTGGCTCACCCCCTGACTCAAGGAAACAAGAGGAAGCAGGGAGATAGTTTCAAGTCACCACAAAACCAAAACGAGTTTGAACAAAAGGACAATACAACCAAGAACAACCAAAGATATGACTACAAAGACAAGAACCCTCCAGGATATAACAATAAACCCTCACGAAGGGAAGAAAAATGGTGTAAGTTCTGCAAAATGAACAACCACAACACTGATAATTGTGGAAGGAAAAAAACCTCTTCATCATGCTGCATGTCTACAGGTGAGGACTTCGGATAGGAAGGAACTGACAGTGAGTCAGAATAGCTTCCATCACCCACCTACACAGGAGATAGTGACTGTGAATGGCAAACAAGTCACAGGAATGTATGACACAGGTTTGTCCTATGACGCAGTCGTGTGTGCATCTCTGGTGCGCCCTGAACAAATCACCACAGAAACAGTAGATATTCAAGGGCCACTAAAAGGAGCATTACCCCTCACTTTACCCATAGCAAAGATTCATGTCAGTTGTCGCTATGTGGAAGGGGAGATAAATGCAGCAGTGTTAGATGATCCCTTTTACCCCCTGATGTTGGGGCGTAGATATGTTTTCTTGGGAAACCCGGTAAAACCTATGGTTATGGCAGAAATCCAGACCAGGTCTGACTCCAGGAACATAGAGAGGGACACCAAATTAAAATTTTCGATTCTATGAAATGAAAAAGGCTCAAGTAGCAGACAGCACATTGAAGCCTTGTTTTGGCAAACTGTCAAAAACCACATCACCATCCAATCAAAGGAAATTTCTATATGGAACATGGACTCTTGCACAGGAAAGCTGGCAGAGGGACGAACAGTCATGGTCAAATTGTTGTACCATCCACCTATAGAAATAAGATCATAGGCTGGGGGCACATAACTTTGAGTGAACACCTGGGTAATGGTGCCACAAAACAAAGAATAGCCACCCAGTACTACTGGCCAGGTATTACAGAAGACATCAATCGGTATGTAAATTCCTGTCCAGAGTGCACCATGTAGATTCAGAAAGTCGGCGGAAGAGTCTTCAAAAGTCTACAAGCAAACCAGCCATCATGGGTACTCCCGAGATTTGCACTGGAGGGGAAAGGAAACATCCCACACAGGTTGAATTGCAGTCTGAAACCCATGCACTGGAAGAAAAGAACAAATCACGTAGCCAAAATCAAACACCTACGAATTTGCGAGGGAAAACCGCAACCAACTATCAACGAAAAGAGGGCGGTCAACTTCAAGGGAAACCTACCGACCCCATTTCACCAGCGGTAAGGGCCTGGATGAAAAGTCGAACTGGGAAAAGAGAGATAGCGAAGGATAAATCTATATCCATGAAAACAAAATGTAGGAGCAGATTTTCTTACTCGACACCCAACTGAGATAGAACGAGAGTAAGAAGAACATTAACTACGGCAAAGCTTACAGTTGTTAGCTGTAGAAATCTACAGCTTAAAAGAGAGGGAGGCTCTGTCGCATGTTACGCATTGCCTAGTTAAATGTTTGAAGACCGAAAAGTGGGACACCAGTGTGCTGACCTGAACAAAGGAATGCAGGGGTATTTTCCTGTGTGTATCTAGGGCAGCCAATCAGAGAAGGGGTTCCCACGGTCAGATAGAATGACTTCGGCGAGTGTATAAGGAAGAATAAATCGTCCGAAATCATGGTTAGAATTAGACATCGGGAAGGAGAACGGAATGACAGACAAGGATGAGAATGGTCTCATTTTGACGGGAATATCTTCATTTATGTATAGGTACAAGGAAATCAGAAGGGAGCAAGTAGTTGTGAAGAATTTCGCAAGAATAGTGTCCGTGCATTGAGAAATGCTGTGTTTTTTCCTATTTATAATTCAATATAAAATCGTTAACACGACAGATATGGGAAAACAACATATGGATATAAAGGTCAACTCATGGAGAACGGAAATATATAACTCCAAAGGCTTGAACTGGGTTAGGTGAAATGCACGAGACCAAGGTTTGAAACACCTCTAGCACAAACCCCCGAAGTTACCACTTTTTTGGGAAGTTTGCTGGAGTTGCGAGCCTTGTTTCCTGTACGTCCGGTAGCTGCATATATAAGGGCGGACGGAAATGATTTCAAATTCACTTGTACAGCGAAGCAAGACAGAAGGACAACGGCTGGAGAGAGAGGAACGTGCAGAGGCCAATATCTTGTTATTTGCAGCCAGGCAGTTCTGTTACTCCACTAAAGCCAGTCTTTACTGATCTTAATTAGATCCTGCGAGGGTATGTAAAAGTTACTATGTAAAATAATACAGTAATTACAACTTTATTTCAGGATTTGTTTAATCTTTATTTCAAGATTTGTTTAATCTATATGTTATGAAAGTATCATGTATATTAATTGATTAATTGGTATGATTGTTGAAGATTGGAACCCGAAATATAACCACCATGACTGAGTCCGTATCAGGGCTAGCACAATCCTTTTCAGGACTAATAACAATTCTTTTCAGGACTACCAACAATCATTATCAAAACTTATTCATTCTGTCATCAAGTTACTGCACTTTACAGAGCTAACGTGTCAGGCAGGGGGATACTATAACCTCATACCATATATGTGTGTACATATTATTTTGTATTATTTGATTTTATAAAATGTTCCACAGTAGACACCTGTCTTGTCACTGATCCATAATCATGCATTTTCACGCATACATCTGAAAACAAATTCATCTCACCTACAATAGGAATGTGGTAATTGTTATCCACAAATAGCCACATATCCTACAATTATCTGCAGGTTCATACTTGTCAACCAAAAGTCAGAGATCAATGATCAAGAATTGCTCGATGATCAATGCGAATCGCCCCGGCAGTGTCTGGATTGGTAGAAGCAAGACCTACTGAAGCTGTACATCTCATATGAACACTGATTAACCTAACAGATGAGTGATATTTGTGACAATCGTGCAACCAAGAAGTGATAACTGTCAAGCAGAGTTTTGTGATGACAATTTGCGTGATAAACTAGCGAAAGTTATAAAGTGAATAAGACAGTGAAGAAGTCTATTACCCAACTAATTGGAAAAGTCTAAAGAAATGACATTTTTAGTGTAACTTGTAACAACTGTAATTGTTTTCGCCAATTTGGTTTTGTATAAATATAACTTTTGTATCACCAGTCACACACAATCACCACAATTAGATAGATGTAAATAAAGAGGATATAAATTGTATTCACCAGCTTTATTCATTCAATATAGTTGATACTGAGTTTGGTTGAATTTTTATTAATATCACAGGTGGTCACATAGCGGAGGTGGCGCAGTAAGGTCTGACTGTTCTCTGAATATTTTCAGTCCAGATACTTTCACAGCCGTGACTATCGAGTGATACCAGTGTACTTCTCTGTCACTGGGACCTCACACATTCTGGAGAGAATACTATTTCTACTCTAGCACTATCATCTCACACTCATAAAACCTTTCGCCACACTACTCTTTCTTTGACCGTGGGGATTTTATAACACGATTGCGTTGTGATGCTATCAGCTGATTTCCTCAATGGGTTTCCAATCCAACGATACTATTTTATTCGAGCAATTTGTTCCACTTCCACTGGTTCCTTCCCATCAGTTCCCGCTGGTGACTTTTTCATTCCATTTTAATCCTTCAGCTCTGAGCAAACATTCCTTTCCTGGTTAATGTTTTTTGTTGTTCTGTGTGTTTCAGAGTCATGCTGTATAACTAACTACCTTCTTATCTTTGTGTTGGGCGTACATTTTATTACAGATTAAAGAAATATGAAAGGTGGAACACGAGGTGACATTAGGCAAAATGTATGGGCAAAAGAGATCGAGAGTGGACGAGAAATAGCAAAGACAACATATTTTAACAATATAGCATATAAGGCGATCACAGAAATGAATGAGAAACTCAACTAGCAAATCACATGTTGTGATCAGACATGATCCCACACGCCAATCGCCATGACACTTACAGGTAAAGAAGAGACTAATTCGGCTGCCTTATTTTCATTGTTGTGTGAAGAATTTGTCACCGTCATGTTGAAGTGTCCCTCTTTTCAAAACGTGGTCATTTTTATACATTACTCTTGAAAAACAAAGACAACAAATGGTGCTCCACTATCATCTTTATGGTGTGTTTTCTCTAAATATTAAGAAACATATATGTCTTTACCTCTCTCATTTACTATACGTACTCACTGAAGCTTGTTTATAATAATTTATTTGTCTGTTCTTGTTTACTTTTGCCCCGTCCTTTAGTTTCTATTTTGATTCTGTAATTTTTGCTTCACAGTTTAGGTCTGCAATTTTATTTATATTTTACTACTGTCTTGAAGTTTTATTTAATTTTTTGTTTAATCCTTCATAGTTCAGTCACATTTTCTTTATAATTAATTAAGCCCTGTTAAATTTCTTCAACGTAATCTTTTTTTTTTCTTTTTTTCCTTCTTTAGCTACGGTGTATTTTTATCAACAGTTGTATTTTCTTATTACAGTATCACACTTCCATTCACTATCACAATCATTTTCCTTCTCGTTCCCTTTGGAGCAGGAGACAATCACTGCAACTGGTCCCTAGAAACTCAGCACCAAAAGTGTTAATACGCTTTTGTAGTGGTAGTTTCTGAAGTGATTTGTTTTACAAGACGATGTTTTCAGCCCATGCTCTCCCTACCTCATATTAGTGGTCTCTTACGATAAGAGGGAGGAGCAATAGCCATGTTTTTTCTCTGCCTCCTAATAGCTCCCCCTTCCCCACGAACTACTCGAGGCATTTATATATCGTGAAACTTATTTTATTTTTTTTTAATCTTCGCATTCCCCCACCTTTTGTGAAGCGCATGATATATGTGGAATGTTATTCAGGACGGCACAACAGACTTCCCGTAGAGGCAGGTGTCAGTTTCCAATGTCTGTGAATCTCTTAAGTTCCCAGAATACAATATTTGTTGGTCTCCCTCATACTTAGATCGAGTTTAAGAGTTCAGTCACTACTTTAGCAGTCCGGCTGCTTCGTTAGCGAGGCACATAGTTTCTTAGTCTGAAGAGCATTGTTTTGTAGAAAGGTACGTTACCCTGGAAAGTAGATCTTAGAGCAGAGATTCTTAAATTTGTTTTTTGCCTTCACACCTCCACTGAGAGTGAACGTAATGTTTACACCGCCAGCCCGTCCCAAATAAATCAAAGAACCAATCAAGACATAATTAACATATTACTACAGGCATTTTATGTCTAGCCAATTCCTCACAAATAAAATTTAAAAATATACGTAATGGAAATTATTGTAGCGTATCCTTGTGATAGAGCATCTTTGTGACAAATTCTGAAAGTACAGAGTTACACACAGTCATGACGGGTTACTACTGGGTCACGAAAGGTGACTCATACAGTCTTGACCCCGTAGTAATCGAAAGGTGGTACGAAGCAGAATAATATTCTAACCGTTAGTGAGAAAGCGGTTCCGATAAATCTTCAAGGAAGCACCACCTTTTAATCCCTCGGGTAAGTGCACCTCTGTGGTAAAAGAGGAAAATGCAGTTATGCGAGAATTTAAATACACCAGTAGTTTGTTAAAGAATCAAAAGACTACAAGATCTTTCATATTTGGACTTTCGCCCTAATATAATCAACGACCTTGTATCTAGGTGGAACGGATCGCGCCTCGCCAAAACTCATATTTTAAAAAAATAATAAAAAACAGTATTTTGTAAACAAGCACTTCATTTTGTCACGTTCGATGTTTTAATTCATCATCTTAGGCCGTACCAACCAGTGTATTCCAGCATACATCACCGTTCCTTTCTGCTTAGGTTCATCTGATAAGAAGTTTTACGTTTATCGGTTCAGATCAAACAGTAACTCTTGTTTCTGTTCTTCCATGTGCATATTACCTGAGTATTTTACAATGTCGACTCCTGACTTCGTTATTGCTGAATGATGTAAGGAAATTTAATGTACTAACGTTCAATGTACTGCATTGCTTGTGTTGAATAGTATAACTAAATTTAATATATAAAAGTTCAAACTCATTTATTGCTTGTTTTGAATAGGATGCACAGTTTAATACATAAATGTTCTTTTTCTTGGCTCTTTAACTCTGTCTACATAAGAAGCCAATAAGTACACCACGATCTTTTTCTTCAAGTACCTTGCCTTGTGGCGTAGGCATTTATGTCTTTTCACAACTTCCAATACTATTTATCAATTATATTAATACCTTCTTTCCATGCCATGATGTCAAACTGTCCAGTATTTCCTCTCTTTGTATTTCCTCTATCTTTTGTTTCCCTTACAGCTTTCCTGTTACTGCTATATATTTTCGCCATTCTTCTTCTCATAACATCCCTGAAGAAAGTGGATTGTTTCCTTCTAACGTGAGTATTAAACTTCCTTAGCACACTGGCCTCTTTCATGACATCCTCATTACTCTGTTTGGCTATACACCGGAATTTGTTTTTTAACTTTCTATGCCATGATGTGATACATTAGAGAACTACAATGTTCGCCCCTTTGGGTTTGGTAAAACTTTTGTAAAGTTTTCATTTTACACTAAACAGAACAAACTGTTTTGTGTCATATAAAAGTCACTTAATCAAAGATTCAAAGTTTTTAGACCAAAAATAACTCTCATATATATATATATATATATATATATACATATATATATATATATATATATATATATATATATATATATATATATATATATATATATATATATATATATATATATATATATATATGTGTGTGTGTGTGTGTGTGTGTGTGACCGCGCCATCTTGTCAGCCCTATTGTCTCCATGGTTCACCCATCTTGTCAACCATATTGTCTCTGTGGTTTAGTGCCTTTTCACCACGTTATCTTCAAAAAGATTTATTACAAGGCCATAATAAAGCCTACAAATTAGTTGTGTTTTTGCTCTAGAAATAGTTGTGTACATTTGTTTTTTCATGCCTTCTAGAGCAACAATCGCGTGTGTTATTTGCGTGGCGCAAATTAATACGCACAGCGCGCAGTAAGTTGAGTGATTAGCCTAGGGCTTATAAAATAGATAGCAAGCGGCACAGGCCTATTTTTGAGAGAGCCGCCCAGAAGAGAACAGACGAAGTTATACACCAGAGTCAATCTGTGTCAATCTGTAGATGCCTTGAGCACGTGAGTTAATTTGGATTAGCATTAGTGTTCTATAATTCTGAAATTATATTGAGCGTGGTTATTTTAATGTTTAGTGAAATACATAGATAGATGTAGTATGAAAGTATTTCATACATGAAACCAGGCAGAGAAGCGATCTATTACGTGAATTTAGATGATATTACTTTGTTAGCAAGATGGCAGCCCCGTGGTGATGACTTTAGTTCTAGTTGTTAAGTTAAGGATAATTATATTTTATTCTTTAATGTAAAAGCATTTAAGTGTATTTCACGATAGCCTACTTATCATAGTCCTACTGTATATCTTTAGTGGGTTACTTTGAGTGAGGTGAGAAGATGTATTTAGATTTCTGGAAAGTGCAAGGCCACTCCTTGGTGCGTGAGGCACGTGGAGACAGGTGTTTCTTTGTTTGCTCCTAGCGGAGCAGAGAACACCAATGCAGTTGGTGTCCATTACAGAAGCCTGCATGAAGCATTTATATGCTATGGCAGTGGTGTGTTTCTGTAACAATGTGTTTTATATGATGAGTTCCCAATCTCATCAGGGGTCACATACGACACGCTAATGGCCAGGCGCACCAGTCGTCACTTACGACATGCTCAGAGTGCAGTGACGAATATTGAGATGGATCAGTTGAGAGGTAGTAGCTTATTCTCATTATTGAGAGTAATTGTGGTACATATTGGTTAATTCGATGTTATGCATATTTCATGATTATTTAATTATTGTTATGTGAAGAATGGTTTGTGAGAGCATGTGGGCTCAGTTGGAGATATATATTTCTCTTCTCCGTTCCTGAGGGAGCATTGGCCACCAGTGTGATTTGTCTCCGCAGGAAGCATTCAGATGCTCTTGCAGTAGTGGTTTCGGTAGCAACCTATGTTACACAGTGAGATTGCCAGCCTCATGCACAACACCATACTAGTATCGCTAGACGACATGCATGAGTAAGTGCGTGTGATAGCTGAGTGTGTGCTCTTGCAGTAATGGTTTCGGTAGCAACCTATGTTACACGGTGAGATTGCCAGCCTCATACACAACACCATACCAGTCTTGCTAGACGACATGCATGAGTGTGTGTGTGTGTGAGATTGCCAGCATCATGCACAACACCATAATAGTTTCATTGGACGACATGCATGAGTGTGTGAGATAGTTGAGTGTATCAGGTGGGCGCATGTTTTCTGTATGGTGAGTGTCATTATCTAAGCTATTGATGTTCACTTAGACATTGTTTTATATATTGTTTCTTTCAGAAAGTCTATGAACACTGACTGGGTGTTTGTTTGGTGTTTGCTATGTTCGGTAGTATTAAATGTTGATCTGTATAAGGCTTTGTGTTGCTTGAATTGCTAAGTCTGCTGCTGAGAGGGTTGCAAGCAACCAATAATTGCAACCCCTGTCAAACGATCCTTAATAAATTTTCTTAGTGCATGGGTCTTGGGTGTGAGGTGCCACATCGACATAAGTTCACCTCCACTACACAAAGCCCCTGTCATATATATATATATATATATATATATATATATATATATATATATATATATATATATATATATATATATATATATATATATATATAATATATATATACTGCTCAAAAAAATTGAAAGTCCACTTATAAATTCATCTGCAGTTTTTAAAAAAAATAATGATACAATTATGAAACTCACATATCATAATCGGTTTTCATTGCAATTTACATTGACATTAAAATGAAGAAAAACAAATGATTTCATTAGTAAGAAAATCGATGTCAATCGTCTTACCTCCCTTTTTGAAAATTCAGAATCATTAAACAAAAGTTAACATGATTCAAAATCGAGTGTGTCCACCATGAGCGTGAATGCATTCACTGCACCTTTGCCTCATTGATAAGACAAGAGTTCTTAGAGTCATTTGTGGGATCGCTTGCCACTCCTGCTCCAGGAAGAGGAACAACTGATTGAGGTCAGTAGCAGGTGGATGATTTTCTGTAAGTCTACGTCCTAGCACATCCCATACATGTTCTATCGGACTGAGATCAGGAGAGTAAGCTGGCCAGTCTAAGCGGGTGACATGTTGCTGTTGTAGGAAGTCGTTCACGACCCCAGCTCTATGTGGTCAGGCATTCTCGTCCTGCAGGATAGAATCAGGTCCTAGAGCCTGAAGTGCCGTAAGAGCAAGCGGCTGTAAGATGTCATTTCTGTAGGCCAAACCATTCAACGTACCATGCACTCGATACAAAGGTGTTCTGGAGGTCACACTAATTCTGCCCCACACCATTACTGATCCACCGCCATAGCGATCATGTTCAAGGACGTTGGCATCATGATAGCGTTCTCTTGGGCACCTCCAGACACGATTTCTGCCATCTGTGAATGATCTGGTGAAACGGGATTCATCTGTGAACATAACTCTGCTCCAATGATGCCTTGTCGAGGTCACATGACGCCGAGCCCAAGCCAGACGAGCTGCGCGATGAGCTGGAGCCAAGACAGGTCGGATGACAGGTCGCCTTGCATGCAGATCTGCATCTCTCAGTCGGTTTCGTATGGTTTGGTCACTGACGATTATGTTGGTGGCTGCTCGCAGTTGCGTCCTGATGGCACTGGCAGTGATTGTTCTTTGTCTGAGAGCCAATACAACAACAAATGTGTCTTGTCGTCTTGTGGTAGACCTTAGACGTCCTGACCTGCGTTGTTCTGCGACACTGCCGGTTGCATTATAACGATCACGCAGAGTTTGTATGACAGAGTGGGCAACTCCTAATCTCTTAGCAACTTCTCGCAGCCCTACATCATCCTGCAGCCATGCCATCGCTCTCCATCTGTCAACATTGGTCAAGCGTCTTCGCTGAGCCATGGCTAAAATGGTAAATGTTACAAACATACCCATTGCCCGTTCCTTCCGAAAAGTGGGTGACATGTGTTCACTATATTCACGACTTGCACGTGAAAAGCAAATTTCAGCAATGTTATCAACAGGCTTTGCCATAGGAAGCATTTTCAAACATGCATTATTTCCCTTTCCACCACGTACATTTGATTGACCTTGGAGGTACACACACGTAACACAGATTTGATTTATTATCAGATTAACAAACATTGTTTAAGCACACTAGACGTGATGGCCACTGACTGCTTTGACGGTCGGCGGCTAAGGATCAAAGAAGATATATATATATATATATATATATATATATATATATATATATATATATATATATATATATAGTCCCGTGTAGTTTCCCGGGGGGGGGGGGGGTGTCCCTAATGACACAAAGAAACGACATGTCTACTGCTGTCACAGCTATGTCATAAAAGGTGACTAATATGAGGTTGTCATTGGGGCTGGTATCCGCGTCACGTGAGACAGATTGCTACAGACACCACCGCACCATTGCTATTATAAGGCTCGATTCCCCGGTAAGCCACTCACGTCTGTTGTTTTTCTGTTGTCTAGTTTTCTACTTCTCTATTATTCACGAGTGCCTGAAAACACCTTTGTGTGTGTGTGTGTGTGTGTGTATGTGTGTGTGTGTGTAATCTTTATTCACTGATATAAGATCACGGGGACTTTGACGCAGACGAGGTAGTCCAGCGTTGGTGTAGCTGGCGAGTCCTGTTCAGGGCAAGTCTTTCTCAGTGCTTCATGCTAGCAGATGGATAACGTTAGTCCTTTTCAGGACTTAGTATCTATCGACGCTGACCGGGCTAGCAATCTGGTTGGATTAGCACAAGAGTTCACATGTAACCGGTGTTTCGCTGGACACCAGGAAGTACGGCAGCGTTGGCGTAGCTGGTGAGTCCTTATTAGGGCAAGTCCTTTTCAGGGCTTTATGCTAGCAGGTGGATAATGTTAGTCCTTTTCAGGACTATCTATCAACGCTGACCGGGCTAGCAGTCCTTTTCAGGACTTCTTCATGCTAGCTGATAGAAGCTAGTAGTCCTTTTCACGGCTTAGAGTTTATCAACACACCGCTTCAGTTATCAGAGTTAACTTATTTCTGACTGGCAAAATGCGCTCTAATTATAACCAATTAGGTTGAAAGGAACGCGCCTCGCCACAAGAAGGCAAAACCTCAAACATACAACAACAACGCAGACTTCCAGTAAAGGGGCCAACTGTAGGGGTGGTTTTCTTTTGGCTTTATACTCTGTATAGAGCGATAATGAATATGAGTGAGATGAGAGGTCTTAGTACGATTGATGGGTTTCGTTTTTTTGTTTTTTTAATTGCCTTGCCCTGGCAAGAACTCGTGATAAAACTGATGACGACTGATACGACGATGTTAATGTTGTACACTTCTGCATTTTTAGTTCAAATGATCTAAGACTTAAAATTGAGATAAATGGGTGACAGTTGGAACCACTTAGTCAAGTTCCCGAGTTGCCGAAACGTCTCCCAGAATAGTTTCCAGGAGTTTATCGAATGATCTGGTCACGGCACCAAATCGTACTACATGTGACCGTGGCCACAAGTACCTTGTATGATGATGATGATTATCATGTTTGATCGTATATGGGTTCGTCTCACTACCTCTCAGCAGGCAGGTGTAGTTGACGTTAAGGTTATGATTCTGCTATTTCTAGGCGACCAACAGATCACAAACACAATGATGAATGATTTCAACTCGATGAGTGACTTGACTCTAACAGCGATGACCAACAACTAGAAGGTTTATTTACAGGATCAAATGTTGACAATATGACATGCTCCATCTTCTTTCTCTCTATGTATTCTTTGTATTCATGCCATTATTTCTGTACTATAATGCTGTCCGTATTTTCAAATGCTGTCTCTGCCTGCTGTGGTCGTTGGCTTGAGAACCACTGCTGTTGCTCATTTCTTCTGTCATTTAACTTCTTCATCTGTGTGCACACGTTTTGCACTAGTTGTATCCTAACTTCTGATGTAGGTAATCTGACTCTATTTTCTAGTAGGTACTGTATGACGTTTCTGGTAGAGACTGGCCTAACCGCCAGGGGTAATAATTTTAGCCACAGTCTCAGTAGCTGTCTACTCTACTGCACTTTGACTACAAAAGTTTATCATGGCTGGTAACCTCACATACCTACTGGTCTTGTAAGCTCTCACACTTCTCGAAACTGGCGACACTGTCTCTCTTGTCATTTTGAATACACAAATGTGTCTATCACCGACAACGGTGGTGTACCAAGCGACGTGATGGCTAGGCAAATAGTTTAGTATCTATTTCTGTGAACACAGAACCAACCACCTCAGTGACTTATTCGCCCGAACGTACCATCAAGCCTGCGTTTACCACATCAAAACTTTAATACAGCAAAAACTTGCTCCCTACGCTAAACGCGTTCAAACTCTGACTGACTAAACTAAATGCATCGATTTCCCCACAATGATTAAAATCGTTCACAAAATCCCGTGCGACACTCACTTCATTCATATTATTCGTAAACCCGAACTCACGTTTTATTCCCCAGGGGACGTCATTATAACTCATCTCCCTTTGTTAAATAATACTATAAGTCGTGGACTCTTGTCTCCTTAAGTTAACTTACAAGCCGTATGCAAATTTCGGAAAGCATATTTCTGACCCACGACTATTCTGTGTCCAAAATTCCTCACTTTTCAAAAGGGAAATAACTACCGACTTATCTCCCTTCTCTCACAAATCCACAAACTGCACAATTTGTCGCCCTTCACTAGAAATCATAAACCCGTTACTGTCTTATGCAATTACTGTGAAATTCCTGACGACTCTGGCGATGATGGTAAATGCTGTACACTTCTGCATTTTTAGGTAAAATTATCTAAGACTTTAAATTGAGATAAATGGGCGACAGTTGGAACCACTTAAGCATCAGTCAAGTTCCCGAGTTGCCAAAACGTCTCCCAAAATAGTTTCCAGGAGTTTATCGAATGATCTGTGTTCTCTCCCTCTTACCTGTTCGCATTGTCTTGAAAAAAAATGCGTCTTTATGTCTAAATTATATAATCCTTATTGTTTGCTCTAAGACAAGATACAAACTAGATATTGCGTTGCGCTTTTCTGCGATACCCAGGTGTTCATTTATTAAACTTGACGTGTTTTCTTGTGTTTGTGGGAGATATGGCATTTTTGTGTAGACGCACGCCGAGATTTTCTATTTTAAAACAATCTCTGGAGCCGATAGGCAGCTCAGATATTTAACACCAACAAAATTACGGTTAAACGAGTGTTCATACGCGTCCGCAAATAAAACAACAGATAATAGATGACAGATGTGTATAGACAGACGGACAAACGACAGTAGGTGGAAAGAAGAATGACTGGAAGGCAGACAGAGAGGCAGACAGACTGACTTACTGACAGACAGACAGACAGACAGATACATATACTAAGGAATGGATGAATGGATGGTGTGGCAGCGCTCGTTAACAAGTGGCTGCTGCACACAGCCTTTGCTTACCAAGGATTTCTTTGCCTCAGAAGGTAGCGATCAACTTTATGATTAATGAATGGTTACAACACACACACAGCGAGCGACGACATAACGCTAAGCAGATCTTCTATACAAAAGGGAACGCCACAGTCAACTGGAATACTGTTTATTTACAATGTGGACCACTGCTGTTACCCGGACCTCAAACAATCTTGGACCGTCACACTTCCTCTTTAACACTCGCTCACCATTGAGAATTATATTCAATATTGTAATGTCTTTTGTCTCTATTATTCAGATGTTACTAGTATCTACATCCTTTCCTTTGTCTAAGCAAATCATTGTCTATTGATACTATCAATTTATGTTCAGGTTATAGAAGTGATACCGGACTCCTCCGGGGTTGTTCCTTTCCCTCGTTCTAGATGGCCACTGTCTTAGACGAGTAACAGGACTACGGTATGGACGTAACTAATTCACTCTACGTACCCTTGTTTCTGAGTGGAGCCTAACTCGCTCCTTCGTTCTTCAGTCTCACACAACACATTGTCTACTTGACTATCGCCTTCAACATGGCTACCCTTGTATATCTGGGGTATGTGCGACCTGCACTGCTTCACTCACGCTTCTGACTCTTGCTGAAAAGCGTGCCTAATCGGATTTCTGTTAACCTCTTTTCGGATTCTCTGTCTCATGCCCGTTCTTTTTTGCGCATCCTCTTTTTCTACTCTTTCTAGACTTTCCTATGTTTGATTCTCACTATTCGTTCCCTTTATCTGCCACAATGGATGGATGGTTGAACGGACACATGGATGGACGGACGGACACATGGATGGATGGCCGGAAGGAAGGAATGAAGGAAGGAAGGAAGGATGGATGGATGAACGGATGGATGCATACATGCAAGGATGGATGAATGGATGGATGGGTGTGTCGCATTGAGATTTATGATCAATAAATTTACTATATTCTTTTCTTTTCTACCCGTGTCCTCTACTTTATTATCGCTCTTTTATCCTTTTCCTGTTTTTTCGCATTCGTTCGTTTGCGAAAAAAATTTACTTTCCCATTCTGACTTTACCGTTTCTTTTTCTCATACTAGAACGCATTAATTACATAACATGTCAGTCCCTGCACGAGACGATATAGTGTTAGAATTCATTTCGTCAGACATGATAGCAGACATTTGTCTACACTTTTCTCATGACACGGCGCTCTTGGTTAAGAGTTTCTCGGAGAGGTGTGGAAACTGCCATCTGCATAGCTCAGAATTGAGACATATCGTCTAGCATTTACATCTGACACGGGCGCTCTACGGTCAGTCCTGAGCGTGAGGTGTGAAGACGCACGTTTGGCAGTTATGGGTAACGTCTTAGTTAATGGGAAGTGTTAAGAGAGGGAGAGAGAAAGAAGAGAGGGGAGACAGGGGGTTTTGGAAATAGCGCGCATCCTTTGTATGTTTAAGATATTAACCAGAGTTTGAAACTTGATTTCATTGAGTCCTCCAAAATTTGCAGTAGACAGATCGCTAGGGCTAGAAGGAAGATCTTGTGTATTGCGAAGTTCTAGTTGCTCGACAATTTTGCCGAGTTCTGGACTACCCATATATTGAATGATTCTAGTTCATGGTGTTAGTCTGTAGTTCTGTGTGGAGGTAAATATATTAGATATCTAGTATTTTGTGAGTGATTTAAGTGATTAATCGCCTATTTCATTTTACTAGTTAGATTCTGTGCAGAAGAAAGAATTTATAAGTCTGTTATATTCTCTAGGTGACGTGTTTTAGTGGAAAGCAGAATAAATTATAATTTCTCGCTTAAACTCATGCAGCTATAAATAAATTTAATTTAACTGCTAAATACTCAGTCGAGAATATTTTTTAAAACTAACTTATAACTGCACTGATTCATCATTGAGTATTGACGAGATACGTATGTATTTCTAATTCATGATGACTGATTTTATTTCACGGGAGTTTTAAACGATAAGCCAAGCTCTCCGCTTGCAGTTTATAATGTAAGTTATAACCGAGTACATAGTATGTATAAGTATTTTATATGTTGTTTTTTTTATTCAGTGAAACTGGGGTAACCCAACTTTGCGAGCGTTTGAGTAACATTGAGAGAAGAAACATTTTACCTTTAACCACGTGGGTTTACAAGTTAACACCTGTCTGACAGTGCGTGTGTCTCCATAAATAGACAGAGTACAACTCTCACTAACGGTTTTTTTAAGGACTAAATGCTTATATTGTGCCTTTGAGCCAGATCATATTTCTTCGCAAACTCTCAAGTACATTTTCAGCCCTTGTGGCAAGTAAATATCACTATCAGTAACATCCAGACGTAGTTTTGACCAGTGGTGGTGTGACCAGATAAAGTCCTATACTGAGATAAGACACCGACCTGACATTCCTCATTTCTAGAAACCTAAGCTATTGACACTGTGCTCGCTATTAACGTTCGTGGCTGGACAATTTTAATGTGACTTAAACAGACATCCAAAATAAGAATAACCAAGAAAACGTTTCCCTGAAGCAGTGAATTCAACCCGTCTTTTTGGAACTGGGGTTCTCTTGGCCAAAACTAGCATTGGAGAGTCTGTGTGTGCATGTCCTAAAAATTGTGTTTCCAGAAGTTGCTACCAAAGCTGTAAGTATGAATGAAAGCACGTGATCACGGCTGACTGAATAGAGTGAATGCAGGACTGAGTGATTCCTTTATTGATGTATTTTGGCACACATTTTGCTGTCTTAAATTTCTTTATGCAAGTTTTGTTTTGTTGCTAACAATATTCTTCCTTAGGATAGATCAGAGTATCCAAGTCTGTTCATACCTTTAAAGGGAAATCTTAGACTAAATCATATGTATCCGTGACTCTTTGGGGCTATCACTTTTCTTCTAACGGGACTGTGGGCTATACATCGAGGGAAAAGATCATACCAATAGGTCTATTATACTTGCAGCAATTCATTGATTCTATGACTATTTGTATATGCTTTGATGTAATTTTATGTGTTGTGATGAAATTTTCTGATAATTAAAATTCTCTTGAACTTAATCAGCGTGTCGGTCAGCTCGTTCCAAAATATCTATATAATCATTGTTATAGTTTTCCCAGGTGTGTGCGTCTAACTGTCGTTACTTATGTGTGTGTGTATGTGAGTGGATATATATATATTATATATATTATGATAGACTGTCTGACTCCTCTAAATCTGTTGTAGAAGATAGGCTGAGAGAGAGAATATTGCTCGATTTCAGGGGCAGCCTCTATTATTCCTACCATCTCACTCGTGGAAATCTATTTCTATTATTATCTCTCACTGTGACTATCACTAATTCTAATCTATTCAGAAGGGACCAACCCTAGTCTTAATTCCTCTATCAAAAATCTACGACAGGGTGGATGGATGGATGGATAGATGAATGGATGGACTGACGGATGGATGGATAGATGGACGGAAGAATGGATACAGCAACAACGATAACATCAGAGATCTGAAGAGCTTAGTTAACACAGGAAATCCAATGAACAATAACAAGCAATTCAGAGACTACTAGTACTAGTAGCCACCTTCAATCGTAACTGACTATGGGCCCAAATATCTCTGAGACAATAAGAGAAAAAATGAAAGCAACATGAGGAACACAATGACCTGACACAATAACATCAGAAACAATATCGTCTGCGATACCAGAATCAAAGGTCAAGGTGAGCAACAACCAGTCAGAAAAAAATTAAAGGTAAAGGTAGGACCACATCGGATACTGCCGTAGGAGAGCGAAGTGTTACAGACTTTACTTACACTATGTCTCAGCGTTATGAGGTAGGGTGACCGGTTTCCTTCCTCGCTGCCTTTGCCTTTCACTACTTGACAGCAGAGTTAGGTAGGTACACATTTACAGGTGGGTAGGCTGGAGCGTGACGCTACCAGGTTTCGAACCTTTGCTTCGAGAAGCAGGCGCTCTAATCACTCTGCCAATCGACGCTCTTTCAGAAAGCATTACGAGGGTGGGGGGGGGGGGGAAGAGAGATTATCTCACAGCTGCCATCACGCAACTGACACAACAATACGACACATGAAAAGATATAAAAACAACAAACGTGCAGTTTCATCTCAGAAGGCCACACAAAAAAAAAACACGCACTGTTCTGTCAGCACGCTTCAATACAATGTCCAGAGTGGCGCGGTCCCAAGATGATACGTAGTTACGCAATACCTTTATTTAAATCAGCGCCCCAGCTCTTGACCACTACACGTTTATGTCGATTGCTTGTAAGCAATGTCACAAATTCTGACAAGAAAAATGACATTGTGCCTATCATGAAACGTCATAATTTAATACCGCTGGAAATCAGGGAAGAGAGGGGTGAGATTTATCTCAGTGTATTGACGTATGTGACCTCACGGGAAATTCTGAGATTTTGAAAACGTGGTTTATAGCTGCTAAAGATGAGTTCGATGAGACTACGGCTAGTGTGGAGAAATTTTTTTGTATTCATGGCTGAACTTCTAAATGAGTTGAGAAATATTTTCCAAGACACTGCTCGGCTTTATTTATTTAATTTAAAAAAAAAAAATTTCTGTACTTTATTATGACTTTCTTCCTCCCTATTATCACCGTCAGTATACACTTTTGAATGGATGCTGCTGGTTTTGCAGCATTTGGGCATATAAAAACATCGCTAACTCTACGGCACGCATCAAAAACTCTAATTACTTTGACATCTTTAAAGAAGGAAAAAAGTTGCCTCATTTGGTTAGAAAGTACGGTACTTTCCGTGTTCCTGCTCTTATCAGGTTGTCCTATTTGTGTGTTTGGTGAGCAGAATGTGTGTAGCGAGAACTTCCCTGTTGGTTTGAACTTCGGTGTAGTAAAGTGAATCCGTATCACAACACGCTCAAATTCCCCGCTTAAAACGAACTAGCTATCGTAATTTTAAATCTATAAATAACTACAGTATTTGAAATTTGTCTGTGGGTCTAGTCAAATTTACTGCCAACATTTAACTAAGAGTGTTTGAATTTTTCTAAGAAAACAAGTTAAAAGTTACCACCCCCCCCCCCCCCCTTTTTTTTTCACACAGCCATCCCAATATTTATCGATGGACGTAGTAAAATTTAACAACCAATCAAATCGTTATTTCTGTTTTGTAATGACAAGAAAATTTTTGGTTGAAGTGGAAATAATACCCATTTTGAGTTTTTGACCGAACTTAAATAATTTATTTCTCAATAACTAAAGATAATTAAAATAAAAAGGATATCTCAAATTATAGCGCTGATATTGCTTAACATATACACATAGAGAGTTCCTCATAGAAAAATTATCTTGATGTAGAAAAATTTAATTTAGTAATATTTCACATCAGGTTAAGATCAAATTTAATCACAAAAAAAATTAACCCTATTTGAATGCAAAGGAATAACTAAAGGAAAGCTATATAGAACGATAGAGAATAATTGGCCGTTTAATTATCACTTTTGATAATTAAAATCGGTTCACAAATAAATAAGATATAAAATAAACAATTTCGGTCAGATTAGACAAGTGTTTCTCAAAGGGGCGTTTTCAAGATGTCTGGGGGCGTTCTGATGGGTCGCAACGATTGGGGGTCGCTACTTCCATTCAAGGGGGCGTTGCGTACATTTTTACAAGAATCAATATGAAACAATTACAAAAGATATTCCCCTTCGCATAGCTTGTAACACGATATTTTTTATTTGCCCGGCGTTCCGTGGAGTGTTTCAAGGATTCCAAACGCAAAATGTTAGTACCTGGGATGTTACCATTGTCAGGAGACAGTAGGCGGAGATTTACGTCCCTTCAACACTCGAAACATTCGTTAGCCTCTCGACACATCCAAGCTAACCTTCTCTCTCCACTCTCGACACATATTTTCTTCTGGAAACACATTATTGTTGGAAAAAAAATTCCTTTTTCCAATGTCATCGCATGTGCGACAGACGGAGCACCAGCTATGGTTGGTCGTCATTGTGGGTTTCTGGCCTACTTAAAAATTGTGGCACCAGGTGTTTTAACAATTCATTGTGTTATTCATCAACAACATTTAGTTGCCAAGCATCTTGGTGACAGACTCCACAAATCATTGAACTGTTTTATTGGTGTTATTAACCAAAATTAAGGCGCATTCGTAGAACGATAGATTATTTCGTAAACTTTGTTGTGATAATGGTGAAGAGTTTGAACGTCTTCTCCTACACACGGAAGTACGATGGCTGTCCAAAGGTAACTGTTTGAAAAGAGTATGGGCATTTTGTGATACTGTTGTAGAGTTTTTGGATTCAATCAAAGAAGAATTTAGCATCGAAAGAGAAGTATTGCGAAACGATGTGGCCTATATTTCAGATATATTCGAAAAGTTAAATGAGGTTCTTCTTAAGCTACAAGGAAATCAGATCAGTCTGAATAAAGTGAAAGGAATTATCATGGGGTTCATCAACAAATTGACATTATATAAAAATAATCTTAGTCGCCGAGAACTTTCTCATTTTCCATGTTTACTGCAGTTAAGAGGGGACAGACTTAAAGATTCAGATTTAGAGGTTTGTTGCAGTCATTTGGACGCTATTAAAAATGATATGAGCATTAGATTTAAAGACTTGCAAGAACTAATAATACCAGATTGGGTGATTAATCCGTTTGAATCAGACTTAAAACATGTTAGTCAACATTTACAAGAAGAAGTAATAAAGCTATAAAATGACTTCGAGGCAAAAGCACGATACAGTCACACACATTACGAAAAAAAATTTTATCCAGCAGAGGCTTGCGTATCCCGTTCTTTGGCGTGAAACTAAATTGCTAATTACAGCATTCCCAACGTCGTAATTGGTGGAGAAGGGGTTCAGTGCAGTAGTGTTGCTGCTACAAACGCAACGAAACCGACTGCAGATTTGTAACAGAGGAGATTTAAGACTTCTTTTAACAAACTTAGAACCAAATATTACAAAACTGGCTGAGTCACACCAAGCGCAAGGATCTCATTAAGCTTCATTAGTAAGTGAAATTTTATATAATTATACCATTATTATAAACTAATAATTTTTCCAATTTTTTCACGTTTAAAGTGGTTACATAAGGAGAGGCTTAAATATTCAGATTTGAAGATATATATGCAGTCATTTAGGCGTCATTGAAATGATATGACTATGATAGTTATAGAGTTGTAAGAACTACTTTTATATAATTTGCTCTGCCAATTTGTAATTCAAGGATAATAAACTTGTGGTGTATATAATTCCGTACTTAAACACATATTTAATATAACTATGGTTTTATAAATGTGCTTTCTCATTTTCTTTATATTAAAAGAAAAGATAACTCATTAACTACATTGTTTTTTTTAAAGTATGGTGGAATATATGTATATGTGTGTGTGTGTGTTTGTGTATACACGATAAAGAGCAACGGGGTGTTAAAAAGGTGGGGGGCTTTTTAAAATATTAGTTGTCAAAAGGGGGCGTTGCTGCTATCAGGGTTGAGAAACACTGGATTAGACAAACACGCTTTAAAATGCTTAATTCTATAGCCTAGGAAAAGTTAATTTTTTTAAACTCGTCATCCGATTGGTTGGAGGTAGGGTGATAAAAATTAACCTCGTCTTGTATAGTCCGCCATAAATCGAAAGCTTCCATGCCAAGCTGACCTGCTTGAAAAGACAGAAGGGACAAGCCTTTGCCGTCTGTTCTGTGTGCACAAGTGCTAGAGCCTTTACTGACTGTTAGCCTGAGTATGTGAAGATTCTTTACTTGAGGGTTGAATTACAAAGACCTAGTTGTTGCAGAAACCTGTGGAAGAAGAACACGAGGGAGTTGAATGCTCATACTATAACCTGCAGCTAAACTCCTCATCTTCGTCCAGGAGGCACAACGTTTTGGTGAACCTGAATACTTATGAGCCAACTGTATCAATAAAGTTCAAGATAAGTCCTTCACCACAGGCACATGAAAGTTCATTCAAATCCAATTCCACACAATAAACTTTACCTTGGAGGGATGAAAACAGCAGACCTTCCAATTACAGAATAGTGGTATTATCAAGCATAGAAACAAGAACTGGGTGTAGACATTTCAGTGACCTCTTTTGTTTAAAAGACATGGACAGAGTGTCCAACATATTTATTTCTATGTTGTAAATACAAATTTCTTGATTTGAGAATTCCTGACCCAAAAGTTTGAGGTACAGGAACATTAAATTGTATATATCTCTATATATATCTAAACTTTTCAAACAGTCTTATTTACTTAATTTTCATTGAGTTAAAGTTCTGTTTTGAAATTAAATACATTTAAGTATTATAGATAACCTTACTTGCTACCACATATCTATATATCTCAATCAGAATTATTCTGGAATAGTGTGATGACTACGTTATGTGTCTAGGGTATGTGTATGATGAAGTGTAAGTCACAACAACAGACAGATAAACAATTTAATTTAATCCACTACTCTTAACAACACTGTGACACTCACATACATATAACACTCTATGAGAATATCTTAAAAGAGTCACTGATAAACTTTCAAATAACAATATGTATTCATTACTGGCATGAATGAATATGTGTCCTGATTCAACTACAAGGGAACCAGGAATCACAATCAATTTAAATTACAAGTTATGTACAGAATGTATTTAATATGAATATTGTAGTGACATATATTATTACAAATATTCTATGTGTGTCAGTTGTGTAGTAGTAAAATGAGGTAATACTGGTTTTGTTTTGTTCAAGCTCTGTTGGTATTTGTCATCATGACTTCAATAGTTTGTCTTTAGGGACTAGTATTGGAGATGTTCACAGTTCCTGATTTTAAGACAAGTAAATTCCCCTCTTAATGTTAATTTTATAAAGTCATTTCAAGATGAGGGGACATAATGTTGAGCTCAGCTGGCCAAGTTAGCTTATCTGGCGTGATGGCGGCAGGAAAGGACTCCTCTGCTCGAATTCTCCTCTGGGCTCTGGAGACACCTCACTGATAGCTAAAAGGACCAAGGAGTATGCTGTCCGACACTGGATTCAGCAAAGCTCTGACCAGGTGCTGCTCAGTACCATCAAGACCACTGTCCCTGAAATCAAGAAGGATGTACCTTCTACTTCATAACTAACTTAAACTCTCTTGTTACACTGATCACAACACAGCACAAACATTGAGTTCAGAGCATTAGGCCAACTGTCAGCTTCATTTGAAATACTTTATTCCAGTATTACCCTTCTTAATGGTTACTACGCCTCTGCAATTCCAGCATTATTTCTTTCTAGTCAATCATCCAGGTGTCAGTGTACTGTTTGGCCATTCCATGCCGTTTTACTTCTCTCCGACACCCTCTGTTCAGGCTGGAGCATTACAGGCTTTACCTCACGTTGGCCACTGAACTACACATATATATATACAGGCATAAATCAACAATTCACATTCAATTTTCATTAAAAGATATTGAATGGTTCAAGCTTACCACAATTCATACGAATAAACACAGATACGTTGATTAGCAATGAATTCTGGCACAAACTGGCACAAATTCCCATCTGCTTATCTTCCAGGCTTTTATTTAGCAAAATATAAGCTGGCTTCAACGCACTGATGCTTTATCAAGCTTATTTAATAAACAAGTGGTTTCGAACTAACGCTCCCAAGTGTGTATATCAGCGAGTCTGACCAATGAGCCCCGTTTCGACAAGTGTTTGAAAAAATGTTACCTTTCCCCGTTTCCCCTAACAACCAAGATAGTATTTATAGCCCGACCAATCGTGGTTAGGCTTTCATTTGTTGCGCTCCAATCAATTTGGAGTTTACATGGTAGGCTATTTCTGTAACGTAAATTTTTTTCAAACACGTTAAAAAAAAATCTTATGAGCAGAAATGATTTTATGCTGTCAGGCACCCCCAATATTTTATTTTGGGTATAATTTATTAATTCCTGGACTATTTGCGTAACGTTTTACATATTATTTGTCAGCAAGCCCTAAGGAACCCAAAAATACAAATTTAAAGGAGCTACGTGGCTGCATTCAAAATATGCAATTTCTTCTACCTCCTGTTTCGAAGATGTGCTGTCTGGGTACTGTTATGTTCTCAACCGTAAACCCATCTAATGTTATCTTTTCTAATAAGAGTTTTTTTATGATTTATAAACCTAACTCTGGGAAAGGGTAGTGTATTTTATCACTGTCCGTCTGAAAAAAAATTAGTGCATGTAGACTTACACGCGTGATGCATGCTTTCCTGATTTTCAGCCCTCCCCTCTCTCTTTATCCTTTTGTCCATCTGTTCGTTCGTTTTGGTAACGCAGTATAATTAATGTTAGGATTAATTTAGGTCATTACGCAGTACGTCTCAATGTTTTTCTTAGAAATGCAGCACACGTTTCATTGAAGAAGGCGGGTAATAATACAGTAAACTTTTATATCAACGTGAAAGCGTTACAATTTGCAGACGAAGCAGAAAACAAGGGGGATTTCAAGTACATTCTTTGTGACAGCACTGTTATTTTACCATTGCTCTTCTCTTTATTAATTTTATTTGTTAGGCTTTATATTTACCTAATAATTTATATATGTGGATTAGAATATTTCATGACATTCATCATCATCAGTCTTTACTCTGGGAACTTACATAGTCTGACCTCACCTGGATTGTCTATACACCCTTGCTATTTTCAGAGAAGGGGGTATTACTTATAAGCCCAGTCTCTCATCTGGCACTATCCTGGTATCCTCTGATACATCTATTTGTCCAGGATAGCCTATATTTAGTAACATCAAAACCTCTTATCACATTCGGATTATGGATATAAACAAAAGTTGTAGTCACTAGTATAGTAAAGATACTTAGCTGTAAATGGGTACCTGATTATGCTCTTCGGTTAGGGAAGGCAAAGGCAGCGAGGAAGGGAACAGGTCACCCCACCTCTTAAAGCCGGACCTAATTTAGTGAAATCTCAAACAGCTCACTCCCCACAGCAGTATCTGCTATGTGACCTTTATTGTGTAGATAACCTGAAGATACACGAGCATACTGCAGTAATTGTCTTACTTTATGCATCTCTTCTTGTGTGACGTACGTCTAGTTTGACAAGTGAATTTTCCCTGATATGATGGATGATTTAAAGGGACCTTTAGCTTTTCATAACATTAGAACCCCTGAACATTTGTTGTAACTTTTCGTTTGCCAGAACGCATTCCACCGGGACTCATGTAGGATACAGCGACGAGATCAAAGAGACAGACCGAGGGATCTTAGGGGAGACTATCGGCGCTATCAAAGACAGTAGTTTTCCCTGATACGAGACGCAGTTGCTTGCCGCTAATTTCGCGTCTCGGTGTCAATCGAGGAACCGAGCGAACGGGGGAAAGCGAAACGGGCAGCAGCGAGCGGATACGAAGACCAGGGGGCGGCTTCTTCTCTTGATTTGGCGGTCAGATCCCCAAAAGTTCGTGAGATCAAATAAGTTGTCAAGTTTATCATGTCCCACTCAACTTACATTTCATTTTAGCTAAATAGACCATGTAGAACTAGACACGTTATCACTCGCTGGCCAGATCTTTACAGAAGCACTAGCTTTATTGAAATCTTGTTATAGATTTTTCCCTGGATTTTATATATATTTGCAGTGATTTCTATTTCTGTGCAAAGCGGTAATATATATTGTGTAAAGTGATCAGTGGTCTAGCTCAGTCATTCTATTTAAAGGGATTCTGTGTTAATTTAAATCTATTTAATTAAACCATCTCAAGAGTTCCAGTTTTAAATATAATGATCTATCTATTATATTATTTCAAAAGATAATAGATGCTTAAATTAACTTTTAAAGTCGCGAAGGAATTTATAATTAATAAATTCAGTTAAGTCCTAGTTTTATAGATGTGGGTTTTTAACCACTAGAATTCGCGCAGTGTTTATTAAATACATAATTAAATACTCGAGTGTATTATAGGCTTAACGGGAAATTCATCGCGCTTTAGAAGGTTATTTGTTTTCGGTATATTACATGTCTTTTTTTTTCTTTCATACAGAGTGATCGTAACCTGTGCGATCCCAGCATTAAGAAAGCAATAAAGAAATCAATCTAAGCAAAGCAAAGCATAAACAGTGTGTAGAGTTCCCCTGACGCAGAACTGGTTGAGACTGTGTAAATTTTTAATCTTTGAGGCGATTCTATGTTTGGAATTCCGCTATCTAACTTATAGCAAAGAAAGCACACCCAAAGACAAATTTAACGCACCATCAAACAACTTAAGTCGTAACGGGAAGAAGAACACTGGCCCGAGCTTTGTTAGTTTACTGACACAGAGAGATAATTCATAATTTCCTGAACAGTGATGTGACTTAGTTTTCTCACTGGACTTAAACCATACCTCACGGATAAAGTGTACCAGCACGCGTAAGAATTTTATTATCAGCGGCATAGTCAAATAGACCACACCATCCTCACCCCGGTATCAGAGACCGTGCCCTCCCATAGAAACTGTTATTAAGAAAAGAGACACAACTACAGATTCATTTTCCAGCGATTACGGGATCCTTTTATGTGCTGACCGCCTACCCGATAATCTGGGGCTAGAACTTGAACAAACACTCATACATTTAGTTGAGGTGTAACTGCTGTTGTGTTATTCTATGGAGTGCAAGATTTTTTCACAATCGGTAAGTGAGAGCAAGATGAGTGAAGGCCTTTGCTAGCGCGTGTATGAATGACAGGAAATTAATTCTTTTGTGTGACCATTTTGTTAACTTGCTTACCTGGTAACATATATCTTTTCTGTATACCCTACATTGTTCCTTTAAGTGGGATAGTTGATAATTTGTTAACTCTGTTTAAAACCACCTCCTTTCCATTTGCTTAGTAAAAGGGAAGAACAGCTGGGAAGAACAGGTTTTTTTTTCTATCACCTATACCTAAACTTGGTAACACCTCTTTCAGAGTAATTAACTTTACTGTTAGGTTAACGTACCCGTGTTCCTGATATTATCTATCTCTGGACTGGGTTTGTCTTTGTCTAATAAGCGGGAAGGGCTTAGTCGATACCAATCTTCTTCACCCCTCCCAAACTTGTTATTTGCATTTGTGTACTTATGATAATTTATGTAATATCTGATATTTTTAGTGATTGATGTTTAAAGTGAATAAAATCACATAAACTCATTTAGTTCTGTGTGTTGGATATACCCAAAGCCCAACTTTTCCCCTATTCGTTTAATATAGTTTGTATCAACGTCGTGTGTGTGTTTTTAAAACACCAAATCGGTGAGCGCGCAGATGCGAGTCTGGAAAACTGGCAAATAATTGTTTGACCAGGAGAGTGAAAGAGAAGATTGAGAGACACGATTTGTCGTAAATAAGTCTGTCTTTACTCTCCTCCAGCACGCTGTGAAGTAACTATTAAATCTCTACATTTTCTATCACTGAGCTTTCCATCATCATTTTCCACTCTAAACCGGACCACTATTTCTACGACTCTTTTCTCTCAAAATAAATTTACGACAATATTTGGCCGGCTCGTCTGGGATAATTTTGAGATACATTTGATGCACACATATTTGTGGGCTGGTTCTGGGATCTTGAGCTACATTTGAGGCAATCGCATAGCCGGGATAAAGATATTTTGAGTCTGATTTAGTTTGGGTCTAACTAGGTAGAGTGTGAATGATTTGTCTTTGTGAATTAGGGAAATAAATAAATAATTACACCCCTAGACAAACGTTCTTTAAGTATTTGGGTTGTCCACACAGCATATTTACAGGTTGTTTTCTCTCCACAGCAGTAGAAAGTACAGATAAACAAATACATTTGCTATTTTATTATCCTCTGGCGGAGATAATTATATTTCTTTCTTTATAAAAGTTGCTGGGATTGCGTGATTGTTTTACAGTCACTAAGGTTTTTGAAGTTAAGAAGAGTTGAGCTTAGCTAAAGACGGATTGTTCTGATTTTGAAAAATTAAGTTAACAACGTCTCATCTCAATAATTGACTTTAGGGACGGAGTTTGTTGTCAGAGATTTAAAATTTAGGGGAAATTTTTTTTTCCTTTTAAATTGTTTTAATATAAATTTTTCTCTACTGTTAGTAAAAGTAGATTCTTTTCCAGTGTAACTTACCATTTAGTGGCATAGTCGCTTGCGTTTAGAGCCTTAATTGCCAGATAATAGCAGCGATAAGTTTGCACAGTACAGGTAAGAGGTAACACAGGTAAATTTGTACTTGTGTTTTTTTCTCGTAGCGGTTCAGAGTTCCTCCCTTTCGCGGTTCTTCTTACTAGTTCTCTAAGCATACTTCATCTTATTCTTTAACAATGGCAGAGAGGATAAAGATGAGGTCCATCTTGAGGCTGGAAGCGAAAGAGGCAGGATTAGATGCAGAAGCTGCCAACGCGTTTATTAACCAGGAATTGGAAATATATGACGCGGAGCAACAGAGAGCCGAAGCTGAGAGGAAGGCGGAGCAACAGAGAGCAGAAGCTGAGAAGAAGGAAGAGAAAGAAAGAACAGAGAGGAGAGAAGCCCTGGAGAGGGCAGATAAGAAAGAAGCGGAAGAACGTCTTTTGGAACAGTAGAAAATTGAAGCAGAGATGGAAACTCGCAGAGAGAGAGAGAGAGACAAGGAAAGACAGCATCAACTGGCGCTTAAGGCTCTAGAGAGTCGGGGCGCCTCTACTTCGACTAACGGAGAGCCGTCTTCGCCCCAGTCTCAATCAATGGACCTCTCCAGTACTCAATCTGCCCAATTAACTGCTATGTCGTTTTCTTTAGAATCTTTTCCTAGCCCTAACGAAAAAATTGACAGCTACCTAGAAAAATTTCGAGAGACTCGCGAATCTCTATGGGTTAGAGAGTACCCGCTGGGCGCTCAAACTTTCAACGTCACTGAAAGGCAATGCTTATGACGTGTACACAAAGCTGGGACCGAATCAACATGATTACGACATGTTGAAAAAGGCCTTACTACAGCAGTTTGAGATGACTGCCGAAAGTTTCTGCAGTTGTTCAGAAACACAGACGAATAAAAGAGAGCACGGAAACATTTTCCCCAGTTTCTCTTCACGTTCTCGGGTTATCTGACAAAAGTGCATTGAATTATCTGACCTACCTCTTTCATATGAGGGACTCCTCCTCGAACTTGTTTCACTTGTGGAGCAGATAAAATCCACTTTGTCGAATGAAACTCGTAGATTTTTGGCTGAACAGGGGGCAGTCAGGCTTGAAGACATACTCAATAAAGCCGAACGCTATAGCAATGCAATGGCCGAACTTCCCAGCACTAAACGTAAACCCACCGATGAGCCATCTCGAAAACAGAATCTAGAGCAGGCATCCTATTCTTCCACTTCCTCTCAACATTATAACCAACGAGATAACAATACCCAGAAACCTCCCCAGGAAAAATCGAAATTCTACAAAACCCGATACCCCCCAAACAACAATTCTGATCAACCCAACAAGCCTACGTGGCAGCGCGGCCACCAAGGTCAAGGAAATGGGAAGACCCCTACACCAGGAACGTCTGATCAGGGCAAACAAACCGGTGCAAACCGCATTGGATGTTTGCATACAGCCTCGAAAGGTAGAGTCAACGTCAGTGATTCTCAACCTGAGGGGGACCGACCCTCAACTCGAGGAACTGTAATTTTGAACGGTACCTCTACTACTTGTCTTTTTGACACTGGATTAAGTTTTGATTGTATTGTCGCTAGGCACCTAGTCAAACCCGGTCAGGAGACAGAGGAAACCGTCAAACTTAGTGGAGTTTTCAGGAGTGATGCACCCAGGCCGCTTCCTATCGCACTGGTAGAAATACACTCTGACTTTGTCAGAGGAGTTATTAAAGCGGCCATAATGGATGATCCGATCTACCCAGTTATCCTGGGATGTAGATATGTGTTCATGGGAGACCTAAGGAGCCGATTGTGGCAGCGGTAACCACAAGAGGGCAAGCCAAGAAGGAGAGGGAGCCTGCGCCAAAATTGTTGCCGAATGAACTGAAGGAGGCGCAACAAAAGGACCCTACTCTGGCGCCCTGCTTTAAAAAACTGCCCATGGCTAAGGACCCCAGACACAACGGAGACATCTTTTCTAAGGATGGTGTATTGTATCGTAGAACGGGCAACCCGGACACGGGGAATAACCAGCTCCTAGTACCGACGCAGTACAGAAACCAGATCTTAGAAATGGGGCACTCTCTTTCCTTTAGCGGACATATGGGACAAAACGCCACTATTCAGCGAATAAAAAACCACTATTGGTGGCCAGGAATGAACTCTGACATTGTCAGGTATGTGAAATCCTGCGCCCAGTGCCAACGGGTAGCACCCAAGCACTGGACACCCCCAGTACCTATGGGGCAAATGCCAATAGTAGGGACTCCATTTGAACGGGTTGCTGTCGACATTATTGGTCCTCTGGAAAAGACCAAAAGAAGGAACAGGTTCATCCTGACCTTAGTTGACACTTGCACTATGTGGGCCGAAGCCGTACCGCTACCATGCACTAATTCCAAGCATGTCGCAGAAGCCCTTGTGCAAATTTTTACACGGTTGGGATTCCCTCAACAAGTTTTGACGGACAATGGATCCCAATTCCGTAGCCTGTTAATGGAGGAGATCTTTAAGATCTTGAGGGCCAAACATATCCACACAAGTCCCTACCATCCGGCCGGAAATGGGCTCGTGGAACGTTTTAACGGTACCCCCACCATGATGTTACGTAAGCTGGGTCAGGAGAAACCGGAAGACTGGGACCAATATATATCGGCTGCCTTATTCGCCTACCGAGAGGTACCCCAAGCGTCTACGGGTTTTGCGCCAGCTACACTTTTATTTGGCAGACCTATTAAGGGGCCACTAGAAGCCTTACTTCGGTCCCTGACAGACCAGAAGGCTGACGAGACAGTCGTCTCTGCAAGCAAGTATGTATCTGAGCTTAAGGAAAGGCTAAAGCTAGGATGGGATCTAGCTACTACCAACCTTAAGAAAGCCCGCGCTAAAATTACTAAAAGATACAACAAAGCTGCAAAAGAGAGAGAACTACAACCAGGGGAGAAAGTCCTATTGCTACTTCCAACCGGAAGCAATAAACTTCGCATCGGATGGCAAGGACCGTTTACCGTCCTTAAAAAGATCTCACGTACCAACTACAAGATCTCCATCAAAGGAAAGGAGAAGGTCTTCCACATAAATCTGCTAAAGAAATATTTGGAAAGACCGGTGCCATCCTCCGAGCATCTCCTGGCTGTCGCCATAGCAACGGAAGACGAGGAAGATGATGATGGTTGCATGGAGTATCCACTGCAACCCACAGAATCCTTTAAAGATGTCAAGTTCGGCGACAATCTCTCACCAGAACAACAAACAGAAACTAGGGCTCTACTAAAACAGTACAGTGCAGTTTTAACGGATGTACCTGGTCGAACAAATCTCATTGAATTTGATATGAAATTAACAAACGAGACCCCTGTTCAAACCAGAGTTTACCCCATCCCGTACGCTAAAGCTGATGCACTTCGCGGAGAAATAGACACAAGCTGCGTCAGGCAGGAATTATCAGTGAGTCTACATCTCCTTACAGCTCGAGCGTAGTGCTGTTGCAGAAGCCCAATAAGGAAGTTCGGCTGTGCATTGATTACAGGTTGCTAAACGCTGTAACGGAATTCCAGCCCGAACCTCTCCAACTGTTTCTGAGTTGTTCACCAAGCTCAGCAAAGCTAAGATCTTCTCCAAGATTGACCTCAGTAAAGGTTATTATCAAATACCAGTCAAGGAGGAAATTAAACCTTTGTTAGCTTTCAGCACTAGTGAAGGACATTACACATTTAACGTGATGCCGTTCGGTTTGCATAACGCACCAGGAGTGTTCACCAGGATGATGAGGAAGCTTCTAGAACCTTTGCAAAGTCCCCATATCCATAATTTCATGGATGACATCTTAATTGCATCGGAAACCTATGAAGAACATATTGCTACGGTTGCTATGCTCCTCAGGAGACTACAGGAAACGGGTCTCACAGCCAGACCTAGCAAATGTCTCATCGGGTTTTGAAACAGTTAGACTTCCTGGGGCACACTATTTCTCACGGATGCAGTTGGCCTATTAAGAAGAACGTGGAGAAAATAATGTGGCAGCAAAAAAGACCCCGAACGAAGAAAGACGTACGTTCCTTCATATCGCTATGTGCATACTATCAGAAGTACATCCAGAACTTCAACGGACTGACGGCACCTCTGACTGACCTCACAAAGAAAGGTTGTCCTGAAAAGGTCATATGGGATCAAAACTGCGAACACGCGTATAGCACTTTGAAAGGACAGTTGTCTGCATACCCCATTTTGAGGTTGCCTGACCTCAAGAAACCTTTTGTACTGAGAGTCGACGGCGTCAGGTCAGGGCATCGGGTCAACACTGCTTCAAGCCGATGACAGTGACCCATGAACATGCTATTTCCAGTTGCCTATGGCAGTCGGAAATTAAATAAAGCGGAACGGAACTACAGCGTAGTTGAAAGGGAATGTCTTGCTCTGATTGACGGTATCAGACGCCATCATGAGTTTCTTTATGGTACATCGTTCACGGTGCAAACAGACCACGCTCCGTTAGCATTTCTTGGTGCCAATAAAGAATTTAACGCAAGGATCATGCGTTGGGCGCTTCCTTTAAGCGTTTATTCTTTCAAAGTGGAATATATTCCGGGAAGACAGAATGTCGGGGCTGATTTTCTGAGTAGAAACTGGTCTACAGAGGAAGAAGAGCAAACTGAAGATACCACTCATCCTAAAATCACCAATCAGGTCACCTCCATTGTCAAAAATGAAACATGAAAAAATGGTTTCATGTCTAAAAGTGGGGACGATTGTGACGTACGTCTAGTTTGACAAGTGAATTTTCCCTGATATGATGGATGATTTAAAGGGACCTTTTGCTTTTCATAACATTAGAACCCCTGAACATTTGTTGTAACTTTTCGTTTGCCAGAACGCATTCCACCGGGACTCATGTAGGATACAGCGACGAGATCAAAGAGACAGACCGAGGGCTCTTAGGGGAGACTATCGGCGCTATCAAAGACAGTAGTTTTCCCTGATACGAGACGCAGTTGCTTGCCGCTAATTTCGCGTCTCGGTGTCAATCGAGGAACCGAGCGAACGGGGGAAAGCGAAACGGGCAGCAGCGAGCGGATACGAAGACCAGGGGGTGGCTTCTTCTCTTGATTTGGCGGTCAGATCCCCAAAAGTTCGTGAGATCAAATAAGTTGTCAAGTTTATCATGTCCCACTCAACTTACATTTCATTTTAGCTAAATAGACCATGTAGAACTAGAGACGTTATCACTCGCTGGCCAGACCTTTACAGAAGCACTAGCTTTATTGAAATCTTGTTATAGATTTTCCCCTGGATTTTATATATATTTGCAGTGATTTCTATTTCTGTGCAAAGCGGTAATATATATTGTGTAAAGTGATCAGTGGTCTAGTTCAGTCATTCTATTTAAAGGGATTCTGTGTTAATTTAAATCTATTTAATTAAACCATCTCAAGAGTTCCAGTTTTAAATATAATGATCTATCTATTATATTATTTCAAAAGATAATAGATGCTTAAATTAACTTTTAAAGTCGCGAAGGAATTTATAATTAATAAATTCAGTTAAGTCCTAGTTTTATAGATGTGGGTTTTTAACCACTAGAATTCGCGCAGTGTTTATTAAATACATAATTAAATACTCGAGTGTATTATAGGCTTAACGGGAAATTCATCGCGCTTTAGAAGGTTATTTGTTTTCGGTATATTACATGTCTTTTTTTCTTTCATACAGAGTGATCGTAACCTGTGCGATCCCAGCATTAAGAAAGCAATAAAGAAATCAATCTAAGCAAAGCAAAGCATAAACAGTGTGTAGAGTTCCCCTGACGCAGAACTGTTGAGACTGTGTAAATTTTTAATCTTTGAGGCGATTCTATGTTTGGAATTCCGCTATCTAACTTATAGCAAAGAAAGCACACCCAAAGACAAATTTAACGCACCATCAAACAACTTAAGTCGTAACGGGAAGAAGAACACTGGCCCGAGCTTTGTTAGTTTACTGACACAGAGAGATAATTCATAATTTCCTGAACAGTGATGTGACTAGTTTTCTCACTGGACTTAAACCATACCTCACGGATAAAGTGTACCAGCACGCGTAAGAATTTTATTATCAGCGGCATAGTCAAATAGACCACACCATCCTCACCCCGGTATCAGAGACCGTGTCCTCCCATAGAAACTGTTATTAAGAAAAGAGACACAACTACAGATTCATTTTCCAGCGATTACGGGATCCTTTTATGTGCTGACCGCCTACCCGATAATCTGGGGCTAGAACTTGAACAAACACTCATACATTTAGTTGAGGTGTAACTGCTGTTGTGTTATTCTATGGAGTGCAAGATTTTTTTCACAATCGGTAAGTGAGAGCAAGATGAGTGAAGGCCTTTGCTAGCGCGTGTATGAATGACAGGAAATTAATTCTTTTGTGTGACCATTTTGTTAACTTGCTTACCTGGTAACATATATCTTTTCTGTATACCCTACATTGTTCCTTTAAGTGGGATAGTTGATAATTTGTTAACTCTGTTTAAAACCACCTCCTTTCCATTTGCTTAGAAAAGGGAAGAACAGCTGGGAAGAACAGGTTTTTTTCTAACACCTAAACTTGGTAACACCTCTTTCAGAGTAATTAACTTTACTGTTAGGTTAACGTACCCGTGTTCCTGATATTATCTATCTCTGGACTGGGTTTGTCTTTGTCTAATAAGCGGGAAGGGTTTAGTCGATACCAATCTTCTTCACCCCTCCCAAACTTGTTATTTGCATTTGTGTACTTATGATAATTTATGTAATATCTGATATTTTTAGTGATTGATGTTTAAAGTGAATAAAATCACATAAACTCATTTAGTTCTGTGTGTTGGATATACCCAAAGCCCAACTTTTCCCCTATTCGTTTATTATAGTTTGTATCAACGTCGTGTGTGTGTTTGAAAACACCAAATCGGTGAGCGCGCAGATGCGAGTCTGGAAAACTGGCAAATAATTGTTTGACCAGGAGAGTGAAAGAGAAGATTGAGAGACACGATTTGTCGTAAATAAGTCTGTCTTTACTCTCCTCCAGCACGCTGTGAAGTAACTATTAAATCTCTACATTTTCTATCACTGAGCTTTCCATCATCATTTTCCACTCTAAACCGGACCACTATTTCTACGACTCTTTTCTCTCAAAATAAATTTACGACATCTTGTTCATTTCTTTCTCTTTCTTCCTCGTCTGCTTTCACAAAATCCTTCATTATGTCCTCTCCAAATTTCTTTCCTTCTCTTTCTTCGATTCATAACTTTTTTCCATACCAAATTATCATGCTTTTTCGTCCAACATTCCTCAACCCCTGTATCCATCTCGGATACATCTTCTCTTTGCAGACGTTGCACTGTATAATTCTTATTTTGACAGATCAACGTGCGAAGCCATTAAGACAGGCTGAAACATAATATTGATATATCATTTCATTTATGGGCTTTATTTCGTGTAATATAGGCTATGTTGTTGTGCTGGAAGCTACGCATTTTTTATGATACATAAGAACAAGATTTGTCGTAATAACCTCCCAAAGCAGAAGATCTCGCTTTTAGACAGTTCCAAATTCTTCACAAATTCACATTTCTGAGTTGCTTCTAAGTACTATTCATTCACAACCGATATTAAAAGACATTCAATTGACTATTCTTTTTAACCATGCCAGGTAAGCTTGAGATGCGGTCCAGGCAGATCATTTGTTCCTGAGTTTATAAAAACATTTTAAAATCTAGCCATCCAATTCAATTAACACCTAAAGCAGTCTCATCTCATAATCGGAACCTCTTCTACCCCGTGAAACGAGGTGTAGAGGGGACCCAAGTGCACACGTCCCATGGGCAGGACATGTAATCAAAATGACTTGGCAAACAGGTGATTAGCCCGTTGTGCCCCCTAAAGCAGTCTTGTGGACTAATTACCTATTCATTGCTGTTGTTGTTGTTTTGAAAAGGTGATGGGTGGAGAGCGGGCACTTAACAGCTGACCATTATTGCCTCTTCTCGTTCCATCTTGGTTCTACTCTGTTCAACCTGAAAATTGGGGTATTTAGTGTCATTTTATTTACTAATTTTGTATTAAATTTAAATAACTATTGTCTTTTGCAGTTGCTGGTTTTAATTTATATTAGTGTTTGTCATTTTATTTTCAGTTTTGTATTGTATATAGATAACTATTGTCATTTTATTTTCAGTTTTGTATTGTATATAGATAACTATTGTCATTTTATTTTCAGTTTTGTATTGTATATAGATAACTATTGTCATTTTATTTTCAGTTTTGTATTGTATATAGATAACTATTGTCCTTTGCTCTTGGTTTTAATTTGTATTAATATTTGTTCTTTTTTGGTTGGTGTTTTTTTTTTTTTTTTACCTCGTTGTCTTTCCTTGTCCTGTGAGTAGTTAGTAAGTTTGCTAATTTTTCATTTTTTTTATTTTTTTTATAAATGATTTTGTTAGTTTTTGTTGCTTAATTTTTCTATTCATCAACGCTGCTGTTGATAGCAGTCACCTATGCCGGGTGGGGGGGGGGGGGGGGGGGGGTGGGGGGGGGTAGAGAAAGGGGGGGGGGGGGGGGGGGGTTATAAAGATTTTAAACCATTTTTCTGTAAAATCATCTAAAGTGTTATTTGTCTGTCGCGTTACAAATGTTTTAATGTTGCTTAAATTGTCTATGTTCCCCCACATCGTAGAGAACTAAAACGATGGCATGCAGCTCTCTCTTATTTGGTACATTTTAATCTGCCCCCGTTTTTATTGGGACCGACCCAGCCAATTTTAAATATAGTTAAAAACAGTGTAAAAGACGGGGGACATAACTTCATTACAGTTTGAATTTTTAAAGTAAGGGAAATAATGTAGAAATGTGAAGAGGCGGGGGTCAATAAGGTTTGTAAAAGTCACGTGCCGATTAAATCAAGTGTTCTTTCAAACAACTAAATCAGCATGTCTTTTTGTTTTAAACAAAGACCTGGTAATGAAACAACTTTCATGTTGAGCTTTTCATAAGGTGTTTTAACTTATCAAAGCATTTTTTATTTATTTTATTTACTTATTTATTTTGGATAAATTTAATCTAATGGAATTAGTGTGATTCTAGTCTCAAAATATATTCTGTTCGTCGTCATATATATATATTGAGACTAGAATCACAATTCAGGCTTTGGTCTAGAAAATTCACGGCGTTGGTCTAGAACCCCGAACTCTGAACTTCTGAGGGGGAAAAGTAAGACTTACAAAGAGGGGGCGAGAAGAGAGTGTCCTTTTGCAAAAGGGCCAACGAAGATATTGCTTACTATCGTCCAATACAATAAAGCGTGCAAGAGATTATTATAGGCTTTATGCTCCAACGGGAGCTGATATACAAAAAAATAAAGAAAGGGCTGTGTTAATCATGTTTAAGATCCATCTATGCAGCTGGATTGATCCCAGAAGTTTCCGTGCCCTGGAGAATTGGTGAATGGAATACAAAATCATTTTAAAGAAACTTCGTTTAGTTGCACCGTGAAAATTGATCATAGATGGTGGTTTAGTTAAGCCTTCCCCTCAAGCTGCCACTGCTCAAAATTCATCTTAAAAACCAGATATTCATTTGAATGATTAGGCAGTTGATGTCACGCAATAGTATTCTTATTTCCTTTTAGAAACATTCTGGCTTGGTGTAAAAAAGACGAAAAAGTTGGGGAAGTAGCTATTTTGGGATCTGGGTCTTTACAACTCCACCGACAGCAAAGATCACATTTTTAAAAACAAAGTACAACAATTCGAGATGCTTGTAATGATGAAAGTCTGACGCTTTTCGGTGGAATTATTCAAAAAGCAGTTAACGCTTTGTAAACTTCCATTAACTAATATTTCGCTGTGAGGCTACTTTCTCTAGCTGTAATGAGTACGGCGGAATAACCTTTGACAAGAATTGCAGCTGTCACATTCACTGGAACCGCTGGAGGACGTTCAGATTATGAGGAGTAACAACAGTGCACACTGCAGACAGTGAAGGTATATTTTCATATTAAGCTCAAGCGAACGATAAATTTCCCTTTTTTAAGACTGCAGGGTTCCGCTAAAAATGAAGAAGCTTCCCCCCGAAAAAACAAGACAGATAGTAAGCGAAAATCTTGATGGAAAACCAGAGCCGTTTGAACATTCGTTTTCCTCTTGTGAAGATTGGGCTTCGTTGATCGCTCGGAAGGGACCCCCTAAATGGTCGGACATTATCCTCCAGACGCAGGGGGACATAATTGGTCCCACGATTTTTACAGAGTCTTAACAGGGTAATTTGGGTTGGCAGTCCCTTGGACCATATTGAGTGCTTACCATCATTGTGTGTACAAGAAATATCGGGCTTCGGTGAGACCTTCTGGTCCAGGATCAATTTTCTTACGGACTACTTCGGGTTGAGCAATTTCCTTAATCTGTTTTCCTTTGCAAATTAACAAAGTTTCAAAGTTCCTTGCGTCTCTCTCTCCGAGGAGACAGGAGAATGATGATGATAACCCGAATAACTAATTTCGGAAAAACAGAATTAGGGTAGTTCACTGGCTTTTGTATAAATGAGGTCTTTTCCTGTTATCCATTCTCCATGCCCCATGTCGTCCTACAATTTTGGTATTAACATTTTCTAATTGATCAAAATACAAACGGCCGGTTTCATTATGTCGATAGAAAATGCGTTCATATAGTTTATGTGTACTTTTATATTGTAGGTTTTTGTTTGACTTGTTTTTTTGTTTTGTATTTTTGTTTTATTTGAGCATAAAATAATGCAAATGGTTGTAAATACATGTTTCTGTTTGTGATATTAAACTGTATGCCCCGAAGTGACTAATAACGAATATCTTGGGCGATAAATCGAGGATGTGGAGGGGAAACTGGCGGTAAGGACGTGAATTCGATGGATGGGTTTGAAAAAAAAATCGAAAAAAGGTGAATCGTCTTTACGAGGACAAAAAGGACAAAGGAAAAATAGTCTACGTTACGGCCCCAATGGCCTTAGTAAGGGAAAGGAAGAAAGTGAAGGCTAGATAGGACACATAAAAAAATTAATAAATAAAAAACTGGGTACTTCCATGAATGGGCAAGAACCGAAATTCTACAAAATCGCTGTCTGTTTGTAAGCGAGTGGCCTAACAGAAAAAAATGACTTCCGCAGCCGGATGTACACAATGCATACTAAGTTTTTTTCGTGTCCTTTCTAGATTCACTTTCTTTCCTGTCCTGACGAAGGCCTGGTGGCCGTAACGTAGACTAGTTTCTTTGTCTTTTGTCCTCGTAAGACGAAATCACCTTTTTTGAGTTTTTTTCAAAACCCATCTATCTTGGCGTAACATCTGCTGAATGTGTAATTATGAGTAGAAAACAGAACAGAAATGGCTAAGCTTTAAAAAAAAATTGTGATAATCCTAAATATGAAAGATCATTATATATAATAAATCATTATCACTATAAATCTTACATTTTGTATTGTTTATCGTTGTGACGAATAACACGTCTTTTCGTTCATCCAATCTTTCTTTTCTACACCATTATGTATTCATTCGATCATTCATTTTTTTTCTCTTTATCCGGTATTTATCTACTTTTTCGCTTTTATTTCTACGTAGTGTCTTATCTCGGTAGATCACACCGCGACACACCACGCGTTTTAGGTTTGAGCGCACATGTATGTTATCCTTTGTTCTTGGATCGACGACTAACCAGATGGAAAAAACAAGATTAAGTCAACATTCGATCTGCATTTGACGTAAGCTGTTTGGTTATCAACAGATGGGTGTCATAAGAGGATTTGTGTTACTAAAATGTAGTCTATCCTGGACAAATAGATGTATCAGAGGATACCAGGATAGTGCCAGATAAGAGACTGGTCTTATAAGTAATACCCCCCTTCTCTGAAAAGAGCAAGGGTGTATAGACATCAAAGTGGGGTCAAGCTGTGTAAGTTCTCAGAGAGGATGATGATGATGATGTAGTCTGAGTCCCTAACTGCTACCTCTTGTGATCCCACAAAGATTTCAAATTAAATGTTTTGTTTTATTTTGGCTAATTCATCTAGGGGAATATTTGTTATTATAATAGTTATTAATTCCAAACAGAACTTAACTTTAATAAAATTATTAAACAAGACTGTATGAAATTTATGTACAATTTAATTATCCTGCACCATAATGTTTTTTCCGTGCAGGAATAACTCAAAAGAAATGATAGGATATTTACAGGTAAAATCAAATAACTTGGGAAATCTCTCCCATAATGTTCACAGGGATAAAAAAAAATTCACTTGATGTTCTTCTGTAACTCAACCTCACTGTCACTATGATGTAGATGTTTATTGTTCTAAGGTATGTCCTTTAAACTGCATCATGAAAGGTATGCTATTTGCTGTCTATTTTTCATCTTGGTTGATTCTATTGGATAAGCTTCAGTGGCCTCAGGTGGAGACTTATCTTTTGACTGCTGCTGATAGTCACATCACAACTTATGACCACACGATTAGCACATGCTGGAGGAAAATACTGCTGGGTAGAGCTCCTGACATTTGCCGAGCTATGTTCTCCAGTAGCCCTCCGTAACAATGGCCAGTGATGTCTTTATGTTACTGACACGAACCTGGAATCAAGGATAACTATATTCTTTGTAGGTATTTGCTTACATATAGGACATCACAGCTTACCATTTTCAGCCAATGCGCTTCCAGTTAGCACAGGACATACATTTTCTTTTCTACAATCAATTTTTTTTTAATCATTTTTCTTCCTGTACTGATTCAATGTTTGTGTTCTTAGCCCATGCTTGGCTTCCGTACGATAATCAGGTTAAGTACAAAAAAGCATGTAACATATTGATTACTTCCTTCTAACCTTTCCTGTACGTTTAGCACATGATCTTTTAACAGTGTATCACTCCAGAAGAAATTACCAATTTAAATCACTACTAACACTTACTGTCGTAATTTGTAGCCATATTTGCAAACACTATACACATTTTTTTTATTTATTTCGAACATGTTTGCAAAACTACACTCATTCTTAAATGGGTCGGTATGGCACTACACATTAGTTTCACTTTCCACTTAGCATTAACACATACTCTGGCTATACACAGATTAACAAAATATGCAAATAAATATATATATCGTACCCTTAGGTAAATATTTTAACACACACACAAGCTGAACTGGCCTCCTCATAAAGCTAGACTGCTCGCAGATCAGGGGGCAACGACTTGGTCTTTCTGTCTTTCTAATTCTGTCAGCTCGGTGTAGATTTTTTTAATCGAATGGCCCAGACTGTCCTACCTTGTTACTATTTATAGAACTACCTCCGCCCAATCGGAGGCAAAGTCAAAGAGTCTGTCTAGGAATTTTGACTTAGGCGATTTCGAGCTCGCTTGTATAATCTGACTAATTTTAAATATCCCATATTACAGCTATTATTGGACCGATTTTAATTATCCAAAGTGATAATTAAACGGCCAATTTCTTTCTATCGGTCTATATAATTTTCCCTTAGTTATTCCTTTGCATTTCAATCTGGGGATTTTTTAAGTAATTAATTTTGACATTACCCTGATATGAAAATATCACTAAAATCAATTTTTCTACGTCAATATAATTTTATTTTAAGGGAATCTTTATACTTATGTGTTAAGCAATATCAGCGCTATAATTTGTTGCTAAGAAATAAAATATCTTCGTTCGGTCAAAAAACGCATAATAGGCATTGTTACCAAGTTAAAAGGTTTTTTTATCCTTACCAAAAAAGAAGCACTTTGATTGGTTGTTAAATTTGTACTATGTCTTGATTTATTTTTAGTGGTGCGGTAAATTTGACTGGGGTCTTAGACAATTCAAATATATAGTTAATTTGGGGCGGGGAATTTGAGCGTGGTGTCATACAGATTAATTTTTTTTACGACAATGGGCTATTGATTAGAAGCAAGTATTTGCTTCTGCCAAGGATGAGGTGTTAGTTAATAAACTCAAGATCGATATCACTGAGTGTAGATTTTATCAGAAATGAGGTATTAGGAAACACCTATTTAGCTGGCGTAAGTATGTCCTGGCTTGTCGGTGGTCTATTAAAAGATAACATATGGGCATGACTTGCAGAAAATGCAGCTTATAAGTTCAGTTGATTGTAACAATTTGGACACCAGACATAGCACGTATGATTTTTGGCAGAATCTCTAACCACAATTGTGGTGTTGGAGTTAGGACAAGGACTATGACATAATGGTTCTAGTTAATGTTACAATTAAGTGAAAACCTTTATATTTCCCATAGTCAATAGTTCATGGGGATGGATAGGGGGGGAAAAAATTTACTAAAATTAGACTCTTACCTTACGGTTTGTTTTAAGATTAGATAATGAACTAAACTAATTGTGACTGGGTTTCATCCAATGAGAACCTCACAAGGTTACATTGTGGCGTGGGGCACTATTCACTCTACTTTTAAAAACTAGAGAGTTGAAATTTAGCCACGCATTTTCCATCCCTTCGTCAAAGAGACTAGACATAGAGGGTCAGGAAGAAGATTTTATAGGCATTGATATGTACAGAATAAAGTATTCGATCTGTAAAATGGCCTTTACTATTATTCGATAAAGGCGTTCATAATCCCGACCCTTATACATTTTCAGAGCATTCTTGTCACGGTTGCCTCCCTATGGCTCTGATGTAGTGGTCAACAGAGGCCAAACCAAGAGTTACCGATGTTGGGTCTTCAAAATGTGGGCCTTCGCACTAGATTACTCTTGGCAGGTTGTAGGTAGAGGATAATGATGTTCTACATCAGTGAGTATTCACAAGGATATTCTGTATAAGGCGACGAAACAATGCTGAATTGGCTTGAGAACGTTAACTCTCGAATATGCGACAACTTTTGTAAAAGGATAGGGTTATCATATAAATCGTTAGCTCGTTCAAAGTCCCCAGCTGAGTTCATTCAGCGATTTTCCTCTTATTATTATTTAGTAGCTCGGATTGAGTGTATTTAAGAAATTGTCTGAGCATACGGATACAAACATTCAAATGATGTAAATCATAACTTTTAATTTGGATAGATATAATAACAAATTTAATCATCACTTTAGGTTTAGCAGTTATTAAAATTGAATATTCTGTAACAAAATTGGTCATCATATGTTGTTTTTGGGAATAGTATATTAT
>JAMPIV010011132.1:670000-673021 GCA_024509875.1 Oreohelix idahoensis | reverse complement strand
GCAATTTTAGTGGCGGCCCCGAATCAAGCGCCGCAGCATATCACAGCCTATGGTGTTCAACGGCGACACCCCCCCACCCCCCCCCCACCCCCCCCACCCCCCCCCCCCCCCGTCCTCACCCCCACCCCCCCCCCCCCCCCCCCCCCCCCCCCCCCCGAGCCCCCCCCCCCCCCCCCCGCCCCCCACCCAATCACCCCCCCCCCCCATACCCCCCCCCCCCCCCGCACCCCCCCCCCCCAAATCGTACCCCCCCCCCCCCCCCCCCACCCACCCCCCCGTGTCATGCCCCCCCCCCCCCCCCCCCCCCCCACCCCCAATCGCGCGTCCGTTCCCCATAACCACCACCAAATCCACACACAAACACCAATCTACGACTACACTTCGAACACTACTAGACACCACACAACCGGAGCTACATACACACCACCCCACACACACACACACTGCACCCCCCACCGCCCACCCAGACTACACCGGAACCCTTCCCCCGCACCACAACCGACACAACTTTACACCCTGTCCAATACCCACCTACACAAAATCACCCACCCCATGCACCTCCTATCCACCACCACAGTACCCACACCCACCCGCCCCATCCCAAACCACCATACAGACGTATATAACCTATACCCTATTTTCCACCTCACCCACCAATCCCCCCCCCCCCTACAACCGGTAAACCCCACCTCCGCCCCCCCCCCCCCCTTTAACAACTCCCACCCCCCCCCCCTTATAAGCATCACCCCCCTACACGCCCTCCTCCATACCAACGCCCCCCGCCCCCACTCCCTAATCCCCCTTCTCTATATCGTAACCATCCAATACCCCTCTCCCATATACCGATGGTATTTCACCCATTCCCTTCTAGCATATTTTTACCCCACTTTCCCCCCCCCACACTTCATAAACCCCCCCCGACCCCCCATCCCCTTCCCCCTGAAACCCCTTACTTACCCCCCCCCCCCCCCCCCCCCCCCCCCCCCCCCCCCCCCCCCCCCCCCGCCCCCCCCCCCCCCCCCCCCCCCCCCCTCCCCCACCCCCCCCCCCCTCCCCCCCCCCCCCCCCCCCACCCACCCCCACCCCCCCCCCCCCCCCACCCCCCCACCCCCCCCCCCCCCCACCCAACCATCCCACGCACCCCTCCCCCCCCTGCCCCCACCCCCCCCCCCCAATTTTCCCACAACACACCCCTGGTCCCCCCCAGATGCCCAGGAGACATATAGTCGTTTGTTTCAACCCACCACCCCACCCTCCCCCCACCACTACCCATGTCTGTGAATCCGTGCCCCCCCCACCCCAACCCCCATACCCCCAACAAACCACCACCGCCCTACCCCACTCCACTCACCCCAACCAAAACCCTGTCTACTCAAGGATTATCATCGGCATTCATCCCTATATAGCAACATCAGGAAATCAAATGAAATATCGTTGCTACGGTAAATCTTAGCGACCGACTCCTAAAGTTCGACTGAATTCACTTTGGAGTATCATGGTTTGCACTGATCCGGAGATTGAGCCACAAGTACAGGCACATTTTATGAATCGTTGCGAGGTGTCGCAGGCTTACTCAGGTCTTGGGTACTTATACTCGTTGTAACAGAATGTTCATCGACACCCCCCACCTCTGTCAAATGCTTGTCGCCTTCATAACGTATCTAATAACCCGCCCCTCTGATACAAACACCTAGATTTACATATTCCTATCTCATCCGGTCAAGTCAACACCTATGTTATAGCTACGTTCGATATACCTCCCCCATCTACCCCTTGCCTAATATATACCCCCTTTATATTCAAACCAGAAACTTTTGTACCCTACATTCCAAATCTTTAATCACTCCATCCTTCTATTCCAACGTACAATTATATCTAAGTTCTACTCCCCGTAATCCTAGTCGGAGTGTGATAGAAGCTGGATACCCCCCCTGAGGTCCCCCCCATGGTTCGTTCACAAATCTCCCCCCTATTGACCGTGAACTGGCCATACGTCTAACAAATCAGACCTGAGTACTGGTTTGTTGTTTTACAGTCAACGTTTGACCACATTTAACTTCATATCACCTGATGATAGTATCAACTATGTACCATCAAACTCAAACCATCCCCTCTCTCCGTAAAACCATCGCCCCCATTTCCACTCCGTTTCACTCACATGTACATCCCATGTATATCCCCTAACTGCTCACCAAACATACCCCATACGCCTCTTCAGCATCAATCACCCACACCCCCCCACCCACCCCTGTTTTTTAAAATTGTTTTTCTACCTCCCTTTTCATTCACACACATCAACACTGTCCCAACTGGCACATGGTATACTGCCCCTTGGTGAGTGTTGGTGAAATACGCCTTTGCTTAAAGTTTTCGTGGTGCCCTAATGACAATTTGTGCGTCGACCTAATTGCGTTTGCTTGCCAAATCTGACAGTCCATCTACTTCCATCCTCCAGGGTTCGTGTGTGTTGTTTGACAGCCATGTCCCTCGTTGTTGATCAACGGAGAGAGTGGACAACATTTGTATGTCTTACCATATCCCCCCTGTGAAATCTTCCATCCCAATTACCAAACATCGCTGGTAGTATCTGGCCCCCTGCCAATAGGAGTCCTACTGCACACAAGCTTCATAATTACTTATAGACTGTGTATTGTGTTTGGACCCTACATTATTAAATATCAGGTTAGCTTTTAATACATGTTGGATACTCATATTTGATTTGTAAGATTGAGATTTGATACCGTTTGAGTTGTATTATAGCTCTACCCCCCAACTCCTTGAATTGTGTAATAGTTTTTGCCCACATTTGCTCATTCCTCCTGAGTCTTGCTCACCCAAAAAACCTTTATTTATTTTCCGCGAACTAAAGAGTGCTATGGTGTGTCCATGCAATTAATTTTGTCACAAACTTCTTTTCTATTTTTTTGTCAAATTTTTTTTTGCACAAATTTTACGTCCCCAAACTGTTACAAAACCTGACAATTGTCCTTGTTCATATTCCGATCCCCCTAGAAAATAAAT
>JAMPIV010011132.1:595000-667500 GCA_024509875.1 Oreohelix idahoensis | reverse complement strand
GGGGGGGGGTATAGGGGTGGTGTGGTTTTGTGGGGTGGGGGGGGGTTGGTGTGGGGGGTTGGGTTAAGGGGTTGTTTGTTGTGGTGGGTAAGTGGGGGGGGATTTGGGGTTTTAGTTATTTTAATGGATTGGAGTATATATATTGGGAACTTGAGGGGGGGGTGGGGAGGGGTGGGGGGAGATAATAGTAGGGGGTGGTTGGGTGATATGTGATATGGGGGTTTTATGTTTGTGTGATAATAAGTGGAGGTGTGTTCTTAGATAAATGTTAGGTTAGGGGTGGTGTTGGGGGTTTTGGGGAAAGGTAGGTTATTTATGTATATGGTGGAATATTGGGTGGTGGGTAATTTTCAAATGTTGGGGGGGTTTTGTTTTGATTGATTGGGGTGTGGAATGTACTGCGAGTGGTTTTTGTTAGTTTGTGGGGTGTGTTGTTGGACAGAGTGGGCCTATGGAGTGGGTGTTGGGTGGGGTGTACTCGGGGTGGTTGCGAGCGTTGGTGTATGGATAGTTTGGGGGGAAATTTGGGTGGTGGGGGGGGGGGGGTGATTTAGTGTTTAATGTCACGGTTTTGGAGTATAGAAATAGTTTGGTGGTTATGGGCGAATAAGGTATTCGTTTCAAGTTTGGAGTAGATTTGGACTGGATTTATGAAGAGACAGATAAGGGTGGTTTAGACAGAAAAGAAGATTATAGGAGACAGACAGATAGACAGGCAGGAGAATATATGAATGTATAGATAGATAGACCGACAGACACAGTTAGATAGATAAATAGATAGACAGACAGTCAGACATACGGACGTTTCGTTGGGTGGGTGGGTTTAAGTAGGTAGTTAAGCAGCTAGGTTGGTGGGCGAATGGTTCGGTAGGTAAATGGATAGATAGGTAGGTAAGCAGGCAGGTAGGTAATTAGGTAGATAAACAAGTAGGCAGGTAATTAGGTAGGTAGGGAGGCAGGTAATTAGGTAGGTATGTAGTTGGGCAGATAGGTAGGTAGGTATGAATGTAAACAGTAAAAAAGCAGAGAGAGACACATTTATAGATGGGCATTGAGACAGGCAAACTGACAAATTGACTGACAGACTGACAATTAAACAGACAGACTGGCACATATGCAGAAAGACTTTCATCTACAATGCCAGGAGAACACTGCGTATTGTAGGAAGCTTATGAAAGCTGCGCGCAGAAATTTTCTAAACTCGTTTAGGCTTTAATTATTTCATTTGCCCTATTGATTTGTCAAGAATCCACCGACACACATTAAACATCAAGTCATGACGTTTCCATTTTGAAGTTTCACAGAACGAGAGAGTAGCCACAGAATCATTTATAAAAATTATAATCAAAACTTAAAGGCATACTTCTGTCTCCTTTGTTGGTAAATATTAAAAGACAAACATAAAGGCGTACGTTTTTCAGGCACTCGTACGAAATAAAGAAGTAGAAAACTAGACAACAGAAAAACAACAGACGTGAGTGGCTTACCCAGGACTCGAATCCAGGACCTTCCGTGCGACAACCCCGCCTAGCTATGCAAGCGAATCACACTATCCTCCCTGCCATCTAGGCATCACCAAATAAATGATGTTTCGATGACGGGTCATTAGTGCGACCCGCAAGACATAACACCGGAAATTTGCCATGGGCAGTCCAGCCTATTAATGACGCAATCACTTCTATTGTTCCCCTATTATACAGTCGATTTGTTATTACATTTATCCCAAATATGTTTTTTTTTCTAAAACTCTCAGGTTATTTTGTTGTTGTCAGGTGGTGTACTTAACGCATTTGTCACCCAAGGCGGAACCTCCCTTTGGCACTCCCCTTCCTCCTCAATAAAACATACATAGAAAAAAAAAATTATGCTTGCAGGTACATTTTTAAACATTGCAGTAGTACTGTAGTACTGTTATACTTGGGGGGGGGGGGGGTGTAAAAAGGTGAAAAGGGGGGGGGGGGTTTAAACCAGAAGATTCGAACTTTAAGTTTGTAAGTGCATTTATCACATACAGTACAACATTTTTGTGTACAAATTCCCGTGCTTTCAAGTTCGTCACGGGCGTGCTTGACGCTTTTTGACACCCTGAACAAATCCTTCCTTTGGCACACACCCCTCCCCTTAAAACACACAGACAAAATATATTAACCTTACAAGCTGATTTCCAAACATGCACTACTGTCATAACGGGAGGGGGTGGTGGGGAAAAAAGGGAAACGGGGGAAAGGGTAAAGCAGCAGTATCGAGTTTTAATTACATCTATCATATAAAACGTTTTTGTAGAAACGCCTGTGCTTTTTGATCAGGGGCGTAATTCATTGGGCGCCCCCAGTAAAACACATATCAACATAAGTTATGCTTGCCAGTAGATTTTCAAACATGACAGTTGTCACATATATATGTGTTACGGTGTTATTTTAAATGACGGCGTCTGCTGGGGTTTAGCCGTGCGCAACGTTTAGGGGTCAATAATATTAATAGGATATGTCGATATTTTACGGTATACTGAACGCGAAATATATGCTAAGATTATGACGCATTCGCGTTGGGAAGGTCACGCTGGGTGACTTGGTTACATTGCCTATGTTACGCTATCCGTCAAGCAGAGAAGTCGTGTCTTGTATTTCTTCCAAGGAAAGGCCTAGTAGATAGCCTATATATGAATCAATGTAGAACTCAGGGTCAGTTCGGATTAATCTAAAGTATGAGATTATTAAGTAAATTAAATAATGGAAGGAGAATCATATTATGATTCAATTTGTAGCTGTCAAGAACTCATGCGCTCATTTCTGGCTGTTGACTACAGCAGCGCACGTATATAGCCATGATGTTCATCTGACATATTGTTTTGACACGGACGGATACTTACTGGTATTATTTGGAATTCATTGTTATGCTGAACTGTACATGAAGTTTTGTGAATGTCGGATATCGTTTATATGAATGTCAATACATGTGGACTCAGAACAGAAGGCTTGATCTTTTACTTACGTTTTCGGGTTCGGTTCCACAGTAGTTAATGTTTTTACGTTTTTTTCAGCACGATAACTCGCCCACAGGGGAATCAACTAAGATACAATATGCAAATCAGAACGTCGAAGGGATGTTCTGGTGGTCAGAGCTAACCATCAGTAACAAACATTAACTACGTCAAAAGAGTGACTTTAATATGCAATAAATAATATAAGAACAAGGAACCGCAGCACCCGTCACAACTGGTGGCCATTAGTGGTCTTGAAACTTTTCAAAAGAGCGAACCTCAAAGAAATAAAACATTTTTTCCTTTCGAGCCGAAACGGACATTTTTATTCGAAAACACCGGCGACGTCATGCCCTTGACAACAGTATATGAACGGTCGCAAAAGCCTAGGAACAATCAATTCGCTTCAAAAAATTGTTTGCAGCTCTCAAACAGCAAATGAAACGTATTGCTAACGTCTTCATTGTTTCAAACAAGCTTGCGAGTCTGTTGGCGAAGCAGATAATGTACTGAATTACTGCCAAAAAAAAAAGATAAGTAACTGCTTTTAAACGTTACAATATTTCGTCCTTGTTGTCCGACAACGCCATGTTCTTTTTTTTTTAGCCATGTTAAATATTGTTTCTGTCTTTTTACATGTAGTGGGAGGTAGGATGGGAATCGGAATTGGACTTATGGCTTTTCGAACGTCAAGCTCAATTCCGATCGTTCCTTAAGGCCGTGAATTAATCGCATTTCGCGAAGAACGCGTCGAAGACATTACCGGTGGTTGTTTCGTTCGGACTTGCATTAATTCACCTTGTATGTTAGGTGTCTAGTTCTGTGAAATAACCGTTGTATTTTACCGTATTCAGTTTTATTTTTATTCAGTTACAGTCATATGTTCGTAATCTATCCTGTTTATTCTAATCTGGCTATCTTTAATTTTATTTAAATGTATTGTATTAACGTCAAATGAGTCCTGTGACGTCATTATTCGTAGTGCCAAATATGTTCTTTTACTTCAGTTAACCTTCACCCTTCTATATTTCCGGTTAGTAGACTTGGTTTTATAATATCACCTATTTTTGTGAAAATGTCACTTTTGTATTGTGCTACTGTACTGTGAAGCCGTGGTTAATCATTTGTATTGTCTTCATTAATGTTATGTAATAATAATATTTCTATGAATTGATTTTAATAATATATTTAATTAATTTATTTAATTTTTGGGAACTTTGATGATGAATCAAGAACATTGCAACAATTTGCAGTGGTGGTTCTAGAAACTAGCAAAGCACTTTATACACGATGAGTAAGGCATAAAATCAAAACTTTCTAAGTGCAAGTAAAATTTTATATTAAAATAATTTATTGAATTATTTTTTTGGTATTCACACCATGGATAGGTGTTGAATTAAAAAACTATATATGTAATATAGTAATTGGTACATTTTCATAGTACTATATTGTTGACTCATCACATTTCTTTAATTAATAAAAATAGTTTATGGAGGAATAATGCCCATAATTATTTAATAATTATATTAGGTGCAGGAAATAAACACAGCATCTGATATAAATAAATATCATAACTATTTATGATATAGATTATTGATTACATATAATTTTTATTTATAAAATATTGAATAGTTGTTGAACTTACAACAATTATTAAGAGGATATTACAGTTAGGTATACTGAGTATTCATACTTGAGCTGTTACAAATAAGGACATAGATTTTATTATTGATTATTATAGATCTGTAATTACTTACAAGATAAAAGGCAAGATGCTTACCTTGGATCATTTTATTAAAAATGGGAAAGATTTTGGTAAAAAAGGAGAAGCTTTAGAAGCATACTCATTGGCAGAATTTGCTAAATATAAAGCAGAATTAGCGGAACAGGAGGAAAAAGAAGAGAGAAGGAAAGCTACATTAAAAAAAAAGAAGAGCAGAACGGATAGCAATCTTAAAAAAGGAAGAGGAAGAACGTCGACAAGAAGAAGAAGACAGGAGAGCACGACAGGAGATGAAAGAAATAGAAAAAGAAAATAGACAAAGAGAAATTGCTAGACAGGAAAGGGAGGAACGTCGACAAGAAGAAGAAAAAAAAAAGGAGAGACGAATTGGAAATAGCCCGTCTTCAGAATGAAACAGCAAGATTTTCAGGCACAAACTGCTGCTCCAACCCAGAATGATAACGCACAAAATGGGTCTTCATCCAACCAAAACAAACATTTTTACAACTTTAAATTACCCCATTTTAAATTAAATTTTGATGATTTATCATCATTTTTATCAAGATTTGAACAGACATGCAAATCAAATCACTTGCCTAAGGATACATGGGTACTTAAGTTAAATGAATTTTTAGATGGGGAACCATTGACGGCATCTCTGAATGCTGACCCAACAATAGCTAATAATTATGATGCTATTAAAACCTTACTTTTACGAAGGTTTCATTTGGACGAAGAAAATTGTAGGTTAAAATGTAAAAATATCTTACCTGACTCTCCTAAAGACTTTGCAGGGTTTATTCCGAACATTCGCAATACATTTAATCGATGGCTTGAACTGGCAGATGTCAACAAATCATATGACAAATTAGTTGATTTGTTGTTACGTGATAAGGCATTATCCTCTGTCAGCCCACCATTCTTCGCATATTTGCAAGAACGAAAGCCAGTTACCATTGATGAGCTAGAAAAAATTTCTTTGAACTATTGCAATGCGCATCCGAATGCGAACATTTCTAACTCTTTGATAAGGGAACCTCTACCTGTGTCTTCCAATATGGCATACTATAACAATAACAAACCGAGACCTCATAGCGTAGACAGAAGTAGGTTCAAGGGAAATTACAATGTCAATTTTCATAAAGGACATAATAATAATAATAATTTTAACAATAAAAATGATTTGAACAGAGGAAGATCACGGAATAGGAATTATTCACAGCAATCAACCTACAACAACAGTCAACAGAACGCTAATTATAATAGATCAAATAACTACAATAATAAAAGCAATTGGAATGCTAATAATCATGGCTCGAGACATCGAGATAACAGTTACTACAGGGGACAACGAGATAATTCTAACGATTATTCCCGTAATCGATCTCATTCTCGTGGATCATCTCATTTTCACCATAATACTGGTGCAGCCGTTACAAATGATACAACCCCTAGTGTTCAGGTTCCACCTAACGATAATGCAATACAGTCTTCTGCTGCATGTTTTGCTATAAATTATAACGTGGCGAATAGTTGCCCACAATGCAATCTTATTTTTCAGAAGGCAAAGGAGACAGTACTAAACTGCGGACACATTCCACCAGAAGTAGGTCTTGCAGCCAATGATGGAACAGGCTCTCTGATTTTTAACAGAGGGATAGTTAACGGTTCTATAGTTTCTGTATTGAGAGATTCGGGGTCCACAACAATTGGAGTGCGACAGTCGCTGGTACATCCTAGCTGTGCAACTGGGGAATATGTCCGTTGCATGACTTTTGGGGGAACTATTGAGTTTTACCCCACAGCTATTATCCGGGTTAGAGCACCTTATTTCCCCGGGGACGTGAAGGTATGCCTGCTGAAAGAGCCGATTGCAGAGCTTATGGTGGGTCGCATACACGGCAGCAAGGATTGTTCACCAGAAGATATTATTGAATGGGAGAAACACAATCTATGCACTGGAAACGCCGTGACGACTAGAGCTCAGACTCAGCTCATGGCGAGTGTCAATGATAAGAAGATGGATGCAGAGAAACAGGAGGATATTGAGGTCAATTCACCTATTGACAGGGAATCATTTGCAAACAAACAAAAAAATGACAAATCTTTAAACAAATTTTTTACCCTAGTTAATAAGGTTGATAATCTAACTTCATGTAATAAGACCAAACATTGGTTTATTATTAAAAATGATATACTGATTAGATGTTTTAGTGATAAATCACAGGTAAAACAACAAGTGATGGTACCGGGTGCTTTTAGACAGTACATTCTTCAACACGCTGTCATGAAATATTCTAATCCACATATATAAATTATTAGGTAAATATGAAGCCTAACAAATAAAATTAATAAAGAAAAGAGCAATGGAAAAATAACAGTGCTGTCACAAAGAATGTACTCGAAATCCCCCTTGTTTTCTGCTACGTCTGCAAATTGTAACGCTTTCACGTTGATATAAAAGCTTACTGTATTATTACCCGCTTTCTTCAATGAAACGTGTGCTGCATTTCTAAGAAAAACATTGAGAGGCCCTGCGTAATGACCTAAATTAATCCTAACATTAATTATATTACGTTACCAAAACGAACGAACAGATGGACTCAAGTACAAAAGGATAAAGAGAGAGGGGAGGGCTGAAAATCAGGAACGCATGCAACACGCGTCGCGCGATACACAAATGCTGCCATCACGCGTGTAAGTCTACATGCACTAATTTTTTTTTTCAGACGGACAGTGATAAAATACACTACCCTTTCCCAGAGTTAGGTTTTAAAATCATAAAAAACGCTTATTAGAAAAGATAACAATAGATGGGTTTACGTTTGAAAACATAACAGTACCCAGACAGCACATCTTCGAAACAGGAGGTAGAAGAAATTGCATATTTTGAATGCAGCCACGTAGCTCCTTTAAATTTGTATTTTTGGGTTCCTTAGGGCTTGCTGACAAATAATATGTAAAACGTTACGCAAATAGTCCAGGAATTAATAAATTATACCCAAAATAAAATAGTGAGGATGCCTGACAGCATGAAATCATTTCTGCTCATAAAATTTTTTTATAACGTGTTTGAAAAAAACCTTGCGTTACAGAATTAGCCTACCATGTAAACTCCAAATTGATTGGAGCGCAACAAATGAAAGCCTAACCACGATTGGTCGGACTATAAATACTATCTTTCGTTGTCAAGGGAGACGGGGAAGGGTAACATTTTTTCAAACACTTGTCGAAACGTGGCTCATTGGCCAGTCTCGCTGATATACACACTTGGGAGCGTTAGTTCGAAACCACTTGTTTAAATAAGCTTGATAAAGCGACAGTGCGTTGAAGCCAGCTCACATTTTTGCTAAAATAAAAGCCTGGAACATAAGCAGATGGAAATTTGTGCCAGTAATTGTGCCAGAATTCATTGCTAATCAACGTATCTGTGTTTATTTCCATGAAATTGTGGTAAGCTTGAACCATTCAGTATCTTTTAATGAAAATTGAATGTAAATTGTTAATTTATGCCTGTATATATATATGTGTAGTTCAGTGGCAAACAGGAGATAAAGCCTATAATGCTCCAGCCTGAACAGAGGGTGTCGGAGGGAAGTAAAACGGCATGGAATGGCCAAACAGTACACTGACACCTAGATGATTGACTAGAAAGAAATAATGCTGGAAGTGCAGAGGCGTAGTAACCATTAAGAAGGGTAATACTGGAATAAAGTATTTCAAATGAAGCTGACAGTTGGCCTAATGCTCTGAACTCAATGTTTGTGCTGTGTTGTGATCAGTGTAACAAGAGAGTTTAAGTTAGTTATGAAGTAGAAGGTACATCCTTCTTGATTTCAGGGACCGTGGTCTTGATGGTAGTGAGCAGCACCTGGTCAGAGCTTTGCTGAATCCTGAGTCGGACAGCATACTCCTTGGTCTTTTTAGCTATCAGTGAGGTGTCTCCAGAGCCCAGAGGAGAATTCGAGCAGAGGAGTCCTTTCCTGCCGCCATCACGCCAGATAAGCGAATTGGCCAGCTGAGCTCAACATTATGTCCCCTCATCTTGAAATGACTTTGTAAAAATAATATTAAGAGGGGAAATTAATTGTCTTAATATCAGGAACTGAGAACATCTCCAATACTAATTTCCTTAAGACAAACTATTGAAGTCATGATGACAACTACCAACCGAGCTTGAACAAAACAAAACCAGTATTACCTCATACTACTATTACACAACTGACACACATAGGATATTTTTAATAATATATGTCACTCCCAGATTCATATTAATACATTCTGTACATAACTTGTAATTAACATTGATTGTGATTCCTGGTTCCTTTGTATTTGAATCAGGACACATACACATTTATGACAGTAATGAATACATATTGTTAATTGAAAAGTTACGAGTGACTTCTTTAAGATATTCTCATAGAGTGTTATATGTATGTGAGTGTCACAGTGTTGTTAAGAGTAGTGGATTAAATTAAATTGTTTATCTGTCTGTTGTTGTGACTTACACTTCACCATACTCATACCCTAGACACATAACGTAGCATCACACTATTCCAGAATAATTCTGACTGAGATATATAGATATGTGGGTAGCAAGTAAGGTTATCTATAATACACTACTCTTAATAGATATAGATACCTTCACAGCTGATCTCAGTCAGTACACTAAGTTCCCTATAAGTATTTATAACATCCCACTTCACCACACACGCGCATGATTCGCAGTGTGCAGGACATATGGGATATACTCGAACACGATCTCGAGTATTGTCTTCATTCTTTTGGCCAGGAGTGTCACGGGATATTTCGCAGTATGTACGTTCCTGTACTACATGCCAGGAAGTGAAAGCACGTGGAGCTTTTCACACGGCGCCTATTCAGGCTTGCGATATCTCAGTACGACCTTTTGACAAGATGGCCATAGATATAATTAGTCCACTTCTACCATCTGCGAGAGGACATAGATTTGTTCTCACGTGCATTGATTTATGCACACGATGGCCAGAAGCCATTCCATTGAAGACTACCACTACCACAGATGTAGCTGATGCACTACATCTAATTTTTTCTAGAATAGGGTTTCCTAGAAAATTATTATCTGATCATGGGTCGCAGTTTATATCCGATACATGAAGGAAGTAATGAAAACCTGGAACATTGATAGGAATTTGAGTAGCATTTATCATCCCATGAGTAACGGTGCAGTTGAAAGACTTAACCGTACGCTTAAACAACTTTTACATAAGGTTACTGTTAAACACCCTCAGGACTGGGACAGAGCACTCCCAGCTGTCCTGTTTGCTTACCGAGAGGTGCCACATGAACAAACTGGCTTCTCTCCCTTTGAGTTAGGTTTTGGTGCCCCTCCGAGAGGACCTATGGGACTGATAAAAGATTTATTAATTGATGCAGAGATGACTCAGGACACTCAGTCATCTTATGAGTATGTGATTAACCTTCGGAATAATATTATTGAGTCTTGCCAATTGGCAACAGCTTCTTCTGAGGCTGCAAAAGCTAAGGCTCGATCTATACAAAATCGATCTAGACGATTACGCTAATTATTCCCAGGCGATGAGGCTTATGTATTACTTCCTCACAATAACAATAAGTTATTGATCTCATGGACTGGTCCTTATAAGGTTATTGATAAAATTTCCGACGTTGATTACGTCTTAGATATCAAGGGACACAGAAAGATATTCCATATTAATATGCTCAAGCAATTTCATACACGTCCTATACACTTACAGTCAATTTTTCATGAACTAGATGACGATACGGTATCTACTTGTCATTTTTCTAATTTGTCTGTTATACAGGAGGAAGAATCTTCTTTTCCTGAAGTGCAGATGCCTTTACCTGTACTTATTGTCCAATCTACTGAATCTTGGCGTGATGTGACCATTTCTTCTACGGTTACACCGCAACAGCATCAACGCATTGCTGATCTTCTACAATCATTCCCAGATGTGTTAACGGATGTACCGGGTTGCACATCTGTAATTAGTCACGATATTATTCTGAACGATGATACACCAATTCGTGTTCATCATTATTCTGTACCTCTACATTTTCTGAGTAAGACATCTCAGGAACTCGAACAGATGATATCATTAAGTATTATTGAGACTAGTACATCTCCATTTTCTTCTCCTTTAGTCATTGTCCGGAAAAAGGACAACAACATACGTTTATGTGTTGACTATAGGAAACTTAATGCGCAGACAGTACCTGATAGTGAACCACATCCTATCCTTGACGATTTACTTCCTCGTCTATCCAATGCTACACTTTTCACTAAGATTGACTTAACCAAAGGTTATTGGCAGATTCCACTAACCGAAAGAGCCAAATATTACACAGCATTCTCAACTCCACAAGGTCTTTACCAGTGGAACGTGATGCCTTTTGGGCTAATGAATGCTCCAGCTACCTTTATTCGCATGATGCGAAAAACTTTATCAGGTAGATCAGACATAATTACCTACATTGACGACATATGTTTGTTTAGTTAATCATTTGAGGATCATTTTTTGGGTCTTAAATCGGTTTTGGAAATATTGCGGGATAACCATTTAACCGCTAAACCAACTAAAATTCAAATAGCGTGTAATGAGATAACATTCCTGGGGCATATTATTGGATCAGGACGTATCCAAACAATTCCGAGTACGGTTTCTAAAATATTAAATTTATCTGTTCCTCAAACGAAGAAACAGGTTAGGAGTCTGTTAGGGTTAGTCCAATACTATAGCAGATTTGTACCTCACTTGTCATCCATCACGGCTGTCTTGTCATCGTTATTAAAGAAGAACATGCCATTAAGGATAAATTGGACAGACGAATGTGACAGAACTTTTCGCAGTATATTAAGAATTTTTTCATGCCCACCAGTATTAAAATTACCAGATGCTTCTAAAAAGTTTGTTCTACGTACAGATGCGAGTAATTACGGACTCGGGGCCTGTCTACTCCAATATCATGATGATATCCTTCATCCCGTGTTATACATCTCACGCAAGCTGAAACCTCCGGAGACTAAATATTCGACTGTAGACAGAGAATTGCTCGCCGTGATCTGGGCAATTAACAAACTCGAAAGGTTTTTGCTGGGATCTCCATTTCTGATCCAGACTGATCAGAAATCTGTGGCAGCATTACGTCGTTCAAACCATAAAAGTCCAAAGCTTGCACGATTTGCTATTGCGTTGCAACCATATGATTTCGAAATACAGTCGATACCAGGAACTGAGAACGTTATGGCCGACACGTTGTCCAGACATCCTACGGTGTCTGAATGAATATTACAATTTCAAGAAAATGTTCTGACTAATCAAGCATTACATTTGCAATGAACGGTATTAATGCCACGTCAGAATATACAACACTTCAGTTGGACTTCCTACTTAAATGAGGACATTTCGAAATAAACTATTGTAATCAAAATATCAAGTTTTACAGATCGGTTGAAAATTTGGACTTCACTTGGACTTTGCGTATCACTCATTTCGATTGCAAAATAGTAAAAAGTAACAATCTCTGATATAAACTGGACAGATACGGTGATGACTTATTCAAATTACGTTCAAAATTTCAAGAACGGAACTAACGACGATTGGATAATCATATCATAATTCGATAATATGAACTTTGTGTCTTAATGAACTTTCATACAAGTCATTAGGATGTAACAACGATTGGATCTTCATGTCCGATATTGTTAAATTTGCTAGCTATTAAATTAATATATAATAAAATAAAGTTGAAGTGTGATGAAATAAAAAAATAACATATACTAAGAAAAGATGAAACAAAAAAATATCACACCAATTAATATTTTAATTATTAAGGTGATAGATATTAGATTATGATATTTCATATGAATAGTTAAAATGTATGAATTTTTGTTGTTGTTCTTTTCTTTCTGATTGCTTTAATTTAATTAGGTATCTATCCTTATACTTCATTTTCACACTCATTACTATGTTAATGTATACTTTAATATTTAGTTTTAATTGTCCATACTTCTCAATTTTTATTTCTTTTTTCTCTCTTATACTATTTCTCATTAGATATTAATTAGTTAGTACCATACGTACATATTATAATTAACTATTTTAATTTTAATTAGTTAGAATAATTTTAATAACACCTCACATTAGTTAGTCAATACATACATCAAATTAATTAGTTAATTAATTAGTGACAGTGACATTTCTTTATTTAATATAAGTTATATATGTATGATATGACGTTGATTTTATTATAAGATATTACTGACATGACCGCGACACTGTTCTAGATAGAACATCGTAGGCCATACGTCGGGTTTTGTTAAATTTTTGATAATTGATTAATATTGTTCCAAAAAAAAAAATCTATCTAATAGATTTTTTTTCCCCCGTCTGACAGGAAATCTGTTACGGTGTTATTTTAAATGACGGCGTCTGCTGGGGTTTAGCCGTGCGCAACGTTTAGGGGTCAATAATATTAATAGGATATGTCGATATTTTACGGTATACTGAACGCGAAATATATGCTAAGATTATGACGCATTCGCGTTGGGAAGGTCACGCTGGGTGACTTGGTTACATTGCCCTTGTTACGCTATCCGTCAAGCAGAGAAGTCGTGTCTTGTATTTCTTCCAAGGAAAGGCCTAGTAGATAGCCTATATATGAATCAATGTAGAACTCAGGGTCAGTTCGGATTAATCTAAAGTATGAGATTATTAAGTAAATTAAATAATGGAAGGAGAATCATATTATGATTCAATTTGTAGCTGTCAAGAACTCATGCGCTCATTTCTGGCTGTTGACTACAGCAGCGCACGTATATAGCCATGATGTTCATCTGACATATTGTTTTGACACGGACGGATACTTACTGGTATTATTTGGAATTCATTGTTATGCTGAACTGTACATGAAGTTTTGTGAATGTCGGATATCGTTTATATGAATGTCAATACTAGTGGACTCAGAACAGAAGGCTTGATCTTTTACTTACGTTTTCGGGTTCGGTTCCACAGCTGTTAATGTTTACGTTTTTCAGCACGATAACTCTCCCACAGGGGAATCAACTAATATACAATATGCAAATCAGAACGTCGAAGGGATGTTCTGGTGGTCAGAGCTAACCATCAGTAACAAACATTAACTACGTCAAAAGAGTGACTTTAATATGCAATAAATAATATAAGAACAAGAAACCGCAGCACCCGTCACAATATGTAAATAGTGCAACAGTGACCCGTCCACCTTTGCTTCCCCATCTAAGGTTTATAATTTTTGCTACGCGAAACCACGAAATTCACTGACTGTAGACTTACCTTTGAAGCCACGCCTATTTTTTCTGTTTACCTGCGCTGACAATTCGTTTACCTATGTTCGACAGGCTAGATAACAGTCGGCAAGAGCCATGATTCGCTTATCTCAATTATCACGCGAGCTGATTTGGCAATCATAATTGTTGAACAGACAGACGTGCGCGTAGAGATAAAAGCGGCTTCTTTGATCAGGGGGAAACGCGAGCAGAGAGTTCCCGACGTAACTGTTTGATGTTCAACGTTTCAGCGGACTTAAGTAAAATAAATAGGGCGATAACATTATCACCGTACAGTGGAAGTATTTTGAACTACGGCAGCGGACGAAAATCAAAGAAAGCCCGTTCGCACGGAAACTGTCTGCGTTGTTGGTCGGTTTCGGTGAGCAAAATTCTTTATCTCGGGAGTCGAACAATATGATTTTCTTGATATGGCCGAAGGCACGACTTATCACACCAGTTAGTGAAATAACAGCATTTCTATATAAATTCTCCGTCCTCCCAAAGTCAGTTTATCAGTTCGCTCAGGAAATTTTGGAAATCTAGCTCGTGATTCTAAAGCCATTGTAAAAGTGTGTGATAGCATTCCGTGGAGATTGTTCTATTTCTGATTGCGGTAATATATATTAGCATTTAGGTGATTTAATGTGTTAAAGGTTATCATTATAATTCACTGGGATTTTTCTAAGTGCTAAGACTAACATATTAAATAACATACAGCTAATTTTTCTAGCTGTAATGTAGATTTAATCACCCGCTATAATCCAGAAAGAGATGTTTTAATTGGCTAAATAGACGAGACACTAAGACCCTGATCCAAGCAGAAAAGTACAAGAACATGCCCGCACATCCAATGAAAACTAGATTTGGAGATTTAGCCAGTGGGAGGTTGAAGAGAAGCAGTTTTGTGCATCGGTCCAAAAAACTAATTAGAACATACAAGGATGAACTACCAGACATCACTAAGGAAATAACTCCCACACTCCTCCCAACCCCATGGGAACAACATCAAAATTTCAGTATTAAGACCTCCATAACTACCACCTGCCCCATGGGAGAGCTAAATACTCTCCAAAGGAAAATAGCAGCATGTGACATGATTGAAGAACTATACCCCAGAGAAGCATGGATCCAAGTATATACTGATGGATCTGCAACCAGAGCAGTGAAGAACGGAGGCGCAGGAGTTTATGTGGTCTATCCAGACAAAGAAAATGAATCCACCTGTTCATCTACTGGAATATTCTGTTCAAACTATGCTGCTGAAGTACAGGCCATAAGCATTGCTGCAGGAATAATAAATAACACAATAAGCCAATGTCAGCAGGTTGTATTCCTTACCGATGCAATGTCAGTTCTGCAAGCCCTCAACAGTGATAAACTGCCAGAATTAAACAAAGTCCTATGCGAAGTAAATATCAAAAGAAGGGTAGTGCTACAGTGGATACCATCACACTGTGGCATACCAGGAAATGAGAGAGCAGATATGTTAGCAAAAGAGGGAGCAACACAGGAACAAAAAGAACAAACAATCACATTCCAGGAAAAGAAGACCCTTATCAAGGCCATCAGGAAAATTGATCAACAAAGAGACAACTATCAATATCTTGATCGAGCAAAACAGGTGATCCTGTTCCGTATGAGAACAGGACATAACAGACTGAACAGTCACTTATACAGACTGAGATTGGTCCCATCACCCCTATGTACGTGTGGACAGGCAGCACAGACAGCCGAACACATCCTGCAAGACTGCCACATGCTTAGTCAATTGCGAACTGAACATTGGCCCACAGAGACGCACATCCACACAAAGCTGTTTGGGAGTCTTGAAGAACTTTCAACCACAGCAACATACATCCAGAAAACCGGACTTCTTGTGTAGACATTTCTAAACCACAGCGAACGAGAAGAAGAAGAAGAAGATTGGCTAAATAATACACTAGGCGATTGATACTTGACGGAATTCAATTCATTTCTATCCATTATGTGTAATTATCTAAGTGATTAGTGTAATATCATGTGGCGAAACAAATAGCTAGTAATGACAAGCGATATTTGTAAAGTAGTCATAATTAAATTACCACTGATATTGTGCGCTGAGTGTTTACCGGGCGGGAGGGGAAAGGCGCATACCTTACACCCAATCCGTCCCAGTTGAGCGAAGCGTGATAAGATAGACTAGGACACGTGTGCCTTTTAATTTATTTAAATGACGGAGAGGATAAGAGATCTTAACCTTACGCGTTGTCGTGAAATATTCTAATCCACATATATAAATTATCAGGTAAATATAAAGCCTAACAAATAAATTTAATAAAGAAAAGAGCAATGGTAAAAGAACAGTGCTGTCACAATGACTGTACTCGAAATCCCCCTTGTTTTCTGCTTCGTCTGCAAATTGTAACGCTTTCACGTTGATAGTAAAAGCCTACTATATTATTACCCGCTTTCTTCAATGAAACGTGTACTAAACTTGAGATACGCAAGCTGAACAATGACCTAAATTTAATATTTCATTCATCCCATACACAGCGTAACTAAAAGACAGATAAAGCAGGATAGAGAGAAGGGAGAAGCAGAAAGCCGAACACGTGCAACACTAAACACGCGTCGCGCGATACACAATTGCTGCCATCACGCGTGTAAGGCCACATGCACTAACTTTTTTCAGACGGACAGTGATAAAAACACTAACCTTCCCAGAGTTAGGTTTTAAAATCCTGAAAAACGCTTATTAGAAAAGATAACATTAGATGGGTTTACGTTTGAAAACATTACAGTACCCAGACAGCACATCTTCGAAACAGGAGGTAGAAGAAATTGCATATTTTGAACGCAGCCACTTAGCTCTTTTAAATTTGTATATTTGGGTTCCTTAGGGCTTGCTGACAAAGAATATGTAAAACGTTACGCAAATAGTCTAGGAATTAATAAATTATAACCAAAATAAAATAGTGGGGATGCCTGACAGCATGAAATCATTTCTGCTCCTAAAATTTTTTTATAACGTGTTTGAAAAAACCTTACGTTACGGAAATAGCCTACCATGTTAACTCCTAATTGATTGGAGCGCAACAAATATAAGACTAAACACGATTGGTCGGGCTATAAATACTATCTTGCGTTGTTATGGGAAACGAACAGAAGGGGTATTTTTTTGAAAAGATGTGGAGACGTGGTTTCATTGGTTAGAGCTGCGAATATACACTATTCAGAGCGTTAGTTCGAGACCACTAGTTCAAATAAGCTTGATGAAGCAACAGTGCGTTGAAGCCAGCTCATATTTTTGCTAAATAAAAGCCTGGAACATAAGCAGATGGGAATTTGTGCCAGTATTTGTGCCAGAATTCATTGCTAGTCAACGTATCTGTGTATTTCCATGAATTGTGGTAGGTTTGAAATATTCAATATCTTTTAATGAAAATTGAATGTAAATTGTTAATTTATGCCTGTATATATGTGTAGTTCAGTAGCGAACATGAGGAAAAGCCTATAATGCTCCAGCCTGAACAGAAGGTGTCGGAGGAAAGTAAAACGGCATGGAATGGCCAAACAGTACACTGACACCTAGATTATTGATTAGACAGAAATAATGCTGGAATTGCAGAGGCGTGTTAACCATTAGGGAGGGAAATACTGGTATAAAGTATTTCAGATGAAGCTGACAGTTGGCCTAACGCTCTGAACTCAATGTTTGTGATGTATTGTGCTCAGTGTAGAACTAGAGTATCAATTAGTTATGAAGTAGAAGGTACATCCTTCTTGTTTTCAGGGACTGTGGTCTTAACGTTATTGAGCAGCACCTGGTCAGAGCTTTGCTGAATCCAGAGTCGGACAGCATACTCCTTGGTCCATTTAGCTATCAGTGAGGTGTCTCCAGAGCCCAGGGGAGAAATCGAGCAGAGGAGTCTTTTCCTGCCGCCATCACGCAAGATAAGCTGATGTGGCCAGCTGAGCTCAACATTATGTACCCCCATCTTAAAATGACAGTGTAAAATATAATCAAGAGGGGAATTTAATTGTTTTAATATCAGGAACTGAGAACATCTCCAATACTAGTTCCAATAAAGACAAACTATTGAAGTCATGATGACAAATACCAACAGAGCTTGAACAAAACAAAACCAGTATTACCTCATATTACTACTACACAACTGACACACATAGGATACTTTTAATAATATATGTCACTACAAGATTCATATTAATAAATTCTGTACATATAACTTGTAATTAAAATTGATTGTGATTCCTGGTTCCTTTGTATTTGAATCAGGACACATATACATTCATGACAGCAATGAATACATATTGTTATTTGAAAAGTTATCAGTGACTCCTTTAAGATATCCTTGTAGAGTGTTTTATGTATGTGAGTGTCACAGTGTTGTCAAGTGTAGTGGAATAAATTAAATTGTTTATCTGTCTGTTGTTGTTTTGACTTACACTTCATCATACACATACCCTAGACATATAACGTAGTCATCACACTATTCCAGAATAATTCTGACTGAGGTATACATATGTGGCAGCAAGTAAGGTTATATATAATACACTACTCTTATTAGATATATATACCTTCACAGCTGATCTCAGTCAGTACACTAAGTCCCCTATAAATATTTATAACATCCCACTTCACCACACGCGTGATAGGATATAATATTGATATTGTGGTTAAATGTTTTGTTTTCTTCCAAATCTAGTACTGATCACAAACCAGCGGATAGCGGTCTAATAGTACCAGTAACATTCTTATTTAATATCGGGTCTTCGATGTTGACCTGTTCGGTCCTCTTGCTTCATCTAGAGAATCCAAACGTATGAACTATAAGAATAAGTATAACTGGACATATAAAATACCCAGATTTTTTCGCATTCAATTGTAGCAGCCAACTGTGGCCAAATATATATATATATATATATATATATATATATATATATATATATATATATATATATATGTATATATATATATATATATATATATATATATATATATATATATATATATATATATATATATATATGACACTTTTCCAAACTAATCTATCCAAGAGAATAAATTGGTCCATAATCGGCACTCAACCCAGGAGAGAAAAGCCGATAGGATATACCATCAATATTATATTTTTCACTAAGAGTTTACCGACCAGATGTTTTCCTTTAACTATTGGAAGTACTGTCTACTGTGAACACTAGATCGCGGTTTATATTTTGCTACATGAACTATCTGATGTGACATTATCATATCCAATAAGCACCACCAAAGTAGGCGTTCCCCATTAGGAAAATTACTTATTCGTGGAGGAACTGGGGCTCACTTCGGAGAAGCTCAACACTAGATTATGCTAACTGTACATGGATGTTAAGTTCAAGAGGTTATTAGCCCAGTAGTACGTAAAGTGTGATTGATGTTGCCACGCATGAATGAGTGAGAGGAAATATGTTCTAGTTACGGAAACTGTACCATCCTTTAGTTTCTTTGCAATTACTGTTATTTTACGGGATAGCTTTACTAGGAACTGTGTTCTTTGCTATACTGTCTATTTCTATACCCTAGTGTTACTCTTTGATTTTTTGGAGGCTATTAACTTTCTTGCGGGATCTTTTCTCAACAAGAGGGTAGGACACTTATGGGGTCATTTTCATAATTCTGTAACCTATGATTTTATTGATTTCTACATGTTTGATGTTGTGAGAGTTTAAATGATAATAAACTAAACAAAACTTAATTAATTGTGTTGGTCAGCCTAGCCCATACCCAATCTCCATTTACCAAAGTTTTCACGTTTGTGTGTCTTGTTGTCACATAACTGTGTGTGTGTGTGTGGGCGTGAGTGGTTAAACATATATATTCCATACAAGGAGAGTAGGACTGTCTGTGAACAAATTACAGTCGTAAAGATAGGCTGGACTAGAGTATATTCTCAATCCAGGGACAGATCCTACCTTTAAACTATTCACTAGTGAAATCTATTTCTTTTACCTTATTTCTCACTTATTGACCACTTTGCCTGTTCTATTCAGACGGGTCCAAATCTATCTTTAATACCTATCTAAAATTTACGACAACAGTACTGTCAAAAACATTAGATCAGCTCTCCACTCATCCTCTATCTCGACTATGAGTCTACCCTGTTGTGACGGTATTGTCTCCCTTGCTCCGCAGTAGTGGCCCAACGATAACCAAACCCAGAGTATAATGATGACGATCGTCAAAAGAATTAACCGAAAGAACAGCCAAAATGAAACAGAAAATGAGCCCTGGCCACAAAGTGCATAGAGAGACATTGCTCATGAGACACCTGGACCCGTGCGTGCTCCTATTGATCAGCGATGGTTGCGGCGGAGGGATGGGGGTGGAGGAGTCTTTCTGAGCTCGAGCAATGGCTCACAAAGAAAGCTGTCAGTCGCAACGGGAGGGTTCTCCAGTGGCTTCGGAGCGAAGGCGGGAGCCTTAAAGGCTACAGCGGAGGTCCTGGTGCCAGAAGAGTGCTCGGGGAGACTGGTAGCTGTCTGCTCGGATGCGCTGTCAGTGATTGCGACGCTGAAGAATAAAAATAATGCCAACCCGGATGGCCTGGGAGTGGCACTCCAAGGACTGTGTCGGCTATTCGTGGGAAAGGGGGGGTGGGGGGTGGGGAGGGGGTTGTGAGGCAGTGGATCCCTTCTCGCTGTGACATCCCCGGGGGTGACAAGACTGGTGGATTGGCAGGGGAAAGGGTGGGGGAGGGGCTATCTCAACTTGACACATGCGTGGCTTATGAAGCGGCTAGGGTTTTTGCCAAGCACAAATACAGGAGCGGGTGGGAAGCAGGACATCCAGGCCACAATAAAAATGATGCGTATTACCAGCTCAGCAGAAATGAACAAGTGGTCGTCTTCAGACTTCGCGTGGGTCACGACAGATTGGGAATCCATATGTTCAACCGGGCATCTGCTTCGGGGGTGAACAGCATGTGAGGAGCGGAGAAGGCGCATGTGGCCGTCACCAGTACCATTCCTAGAAAAGCTCTACGGAGATGTCTACAGCCTCAAACTTACTACTGCTTTCTTTGAACATATTCAAGTTGACGTCTGAGGGTGAACGAAGAAGAAGAAGAAAGGAATTAACTTTCACTCAAGATTACTCTTGGCAGACATATAAATAGAAGAACGATGTTTCTACTCAAGTGAACTTAACAGAGTTTTAAAGAAAAGAAAGTATAACAACTCAGATCATCTAAGCTGTCATGAACCTATTATTCTCCCGACCTTTCTGTGAGGATATATTGGCTCTATTTTCTGAGACACCAGCTGAAGGTGATTCAGCAACTATTAATTGAATGGCTCTATCTGGTTATGTATTTAGAACAATGTAATTCATACTGGTACAGACATACACTTCAATAGTACTTAATCCAACTATAGCTTTACAGTTGCAGAGAAACAGGTTTAATAATCACTTATGGTTTGACAATGTAAAAAAAATAATGTTGTTTTTAAAACGAAACGATGATACTTATCATCATCGAATGATTTAAAATGTGGTGGAAATTATGGAAAATTGTGAAATGTTCTTTGGTTGCGCTGTTATGGTACTTAGTTTCCGGTGTGGGGTCGGTTGCCGTCTGCTTCAGCCTTGGACTGTACTTCTCTACAATAGTCAAGTCTGGTAGCTGTAGCATGTCTCATGCATTAAAGACGCAGACATTTTGCACAGGAAACGTCGGAATATTGTCGGGTAACCGATTTAAGACGCCGTCTCTTTCAGTTGTGTTAGGTGTCTGAGTGCACCAGGTTGCTACTTAGAGGAGAAGTCCAATCAGAAGCAGTCTATCTTAGCATCTCAAACGCCAACCAATTGCGAATACGTATCTGCTTTTGGTAACCTCCTCCCCCCATACCCCCACTATCCTCGTGTAGAACATCACTACAGGACAACAAAAGATATTACCCTTTACATGTAATTTTCAAACTCCGTATAAGGTCTTACGTCTTGCGTTTCGCCTGTCATGTTTGCGAACTCACTACTTCACAGATCTAACATTACAATCTCCTCCAAGATGTTACTTTCTGGTAGTTGATTATCACAACAAATTCCATTTGCCTGAAGTATTACATCACTATTCTGTCTTAATCTTTACCAAGATCGTTATCCTCCTACATCCCAGTGAGATCTACTGTGTATTTGGGCACTTCATGTTTACAAACTAGCACCATATCATGCAACAACATGGTTTCGTGTATCTTCCCAGATAGGAAGTCTGGATTAACAATAGAAATATCGCTCAATATAGACTGTTACTCCGTCTGGAGCTGGCAATGTGGCAAGTTCGCACGTTCACTACGTGTCATCGACAACAAAGGAGAACATAACCAGGAGCGAGGGGTAGGTGAGAGGTGTGACAATATAACCTTAGCCGAAGAGAGCGTGAACAACGAATATTGGAAGAATTCGCACATAAACGGAATTGCAGAGTAATAATGCTGGAGTGGAGTGAAGAACAGAAAAAGAATGAACCTGTTTTGTGACGCCTGTTTAACTTGATGGTTGGTAATATTTAGGGTATCTAGTGTAGCGTTATGGATATTTTTGAAAAATACATTGCGGAATAGTGCTATTTAGAATTACCGGAAGGATTTCTATAAAATTAACTGTTTTAGCATTCCCGAAGCATTTTTAGGAATATTATTTCAAACAATTAATTAGTACAGTTAAATATCCAATAACTACGAGAACAAAATATATTTTGAAGTCTTATAATCGGTTAGGGAGAGTGTCGTAAATTAATCAGATAGGTAATAGCTGTTTATAGCCCTGTCAGAACAGAGGTGATAGTGTTGACAATGTGAAAGTAAGGGTTAAGAAATAGTTTTATCACGAGGTGATCGTGTAAGAGAAAGGACAGTCTCTGGATAGAATAATTTATCTAATCCAGCCTATCTGGACGACTAACTTTAAATCAGACGTACTTTCTCTCCCTGTAAGAAATACAAGTTACACTGCACTCACATGCGCACAATTCTGTGACAAATACGCACGAACGTGAAAACAAACTACGAATAACATATAATAAATAGGGGTTGACCGACACTATAACTAAAGGTTAATTAAGTTTATTATCAATAAAACATCACAACATAAATCAAATACATAAATAGATCATGGTTTACAGACAAATGACAATTAATCAAATAGGTTCTCCCCTTTGGTAAAGGAAAAGAAATACGATCCCAACAGAGGTTAATTAACCCCAAAAGATCAAAAAGTTAACATCAAGTTATGAGATAGTCAGTATGGAAAAAGAACAGGTTCTAAATGTAAGTTATCCCGTGACTACTCAGATTAGTAAGGCAAAAAAAGAAAAAACCATATAAGTATACTGATGGTAATCAAAGACATAAGTTTCTTTCCCCGTTCATCCAATTCACATTCATTCAGTGGCCACTTTCAGACTTTTGCTTACCCCAGTAGTTGTTGCAGGCATTCCAAGGAAATACACTAATAAGTATTAAGACTATGTAGTCAAAATTGAATTGTGCCGAATCAAGCCCCAAATTCGCCGTAATTGCTGACTGCAAATTTCACGGGAATCGCTAGAGTCGGTGATTTAATTTTGTCCTGGATACAATAAGTTATCTCTGCCTTCAGTTGGTGGAAGTAAGGTTCATACGTGGTGATCGCCGATGTAGGATGAATAGAACATAGATAGTTCCTAGGTGCCTAGCTTCAAGTGGCTGTGACACTATGGTAAGTTATACAAATGTTGCTGACGATATATTTCGCCCAGCTGGCTGATGAGATTGATCTAAATAAATCTGGTAATAGTTCTGTTACAGTTAAAATTATAATTTAATGTTTCTGTTCTGGTTTTCTCTCATGACAAAATGAGGTAAAAGGACCGCACAGGTCACAGCAAGAAGCTCATTAAATATATCTGGATGCTTATATGATATTATAAGGTCATGTGATCGTAAGTTCCTAAGAAAAATTCACCGAATCTTTTGGCCAAATACCATCACTAACCAAGATCTGCTTACTCGTAGCAAGCAAGAGGACATGCACATCATCATAGCTGGCAGACGCTGGAGCTGGGTTGGTCATGTCCTCAGAAGAGACCCCGATGCCATCACAAGAACAGCTATGCTTTGGACCCCTGAAGGAAAACGAAAGAGAGGTCGACCAAAAACAACCTGGCGGAGGACTGTGGAGGCTGAGATGCAAAGAATGAACCAGAGTTGGGGCACTGTACGAAGGATGGCCACCGACCGAGCAAAGTGGAATCAATTTGTTGTTGCCCTACAAGACGCCACTAGGCGTGATGGCCACTGACTGCTTTGACGGTCGGCGGATAAGGATCAAAGAAGAAGAAGAGATCGTAAGTTCATATGGCCATAAGAAAGCCGATAGTACTCAGCCTAGATTATAGAAAGAATATATAAACATTTTAACCAAATTATCAATCTCATATCTAACACGTGTTAAAATAGGAGCTCTTCACCGCTCTGTTATAAATTAGATTTAAAACACATGTGGCTAGCTTAACCTGTTGTTTATTTAACGCGTGATATGAACGCTAGTCATTCGTAAAATTACATAAAATGGATATCAGTAAATAATATATGCCGTCAGTAGACAGTTATTTAATGTATGTACTAGTCAATTTAAACTATCTCTTACTGGGAAAATAGCGAGTAATTAGATTTACTTTACGGCTGGAAAATTTAGCTATAAGTTATTTAATTAACACAGAAACTCTCAGTGAAATATAATGAACTCTTTAACACACTAAATCACTTAAAGACTAGAAATATAAATTACCGCAATCAGAAAAAAATGAAACACTCCACGAGAAATCTAATAATTTTCACTCTGTACGAGAAATGCCAGAATATTCGAGCTAGTTGTTTCAGATAGATATCTGAGCTAAAGATAATTTGATATTTGAGAGAAAATGGTAATATATATATATATATATTATATATATATTATATATATATATATATATATATATATATATAGATATATATATATATATATATATATATATATACTGATAAATTCCGTTCAATCGCCCTTTAATGCGAAAGTCACACCTATGCGAGACCCGAGCCACTTTGCCGTTCGATTCTTGTATGAAAGGAAATATTACCACCTCTGCCGCGACTCAAACTCGTAAGTTTAATTACACTGAAAATGTAACACTCCAATATAAGTCTCAGACTGATCGCCCCCTTGAATCTTCAAAGAAACTATTATACGCCTGGACTCATCCCGTGTGTTCCTCTGATCAAAGAATCAATTACGCCATGCTCCGCGCTCTGCTGTCTGTTTCACCGTGCTAATTGCTCAAACAGCTCGTGTTTATTGCACTAGTGAAACCGGCGTTCCTGTAGCAAAAAATATACTTGAGGAGGGGGGGGAGAAGTGAATGAAAACTAGCTGCACTTTTTCATATGTGACAGAGAGGTCGACCACGAAACACATGGAGAAGAGAAATGGTGACAAAAGTGAAAAAGATGAAGAGGACGTAGAAAGAACTTGAGCTGATGGTACGTGACAGGAGCGCACGTCCTCCTCATCTTTTTTACTTTTGTCACCATTTCTCTTCTCCATGTGTTTCGTGGTCGAACTCTCCCTAACCGATAATAAGACTTTAAAATATATTTTGTTCAAGTAGTTATTGGATATTTAACTGTACTAATTAATTGTAAGGCCTATGCTTCTTGGGGAGTTAAAAGGTATCGATTTATTGATTCATAATCGGTTGACAAACAAAAATGTTATTTACATTTTTTTGTTTAAAAATAGTGATTAGGAAAAAAAAAAGAGAAAAGAAAAATCTACTATTATATTTGTACGTACCCCAAATGGCACCGCCATTTCAAAGATTTTAAAAACAAAATAGTAATTTTTTTTAAAAATTTAGATTTATGCTGTCTGAATGAAAATCGGCACATTTATGTATTTTCACAGTGATGCGTCAGTTTGCTTCCTCAGATCTGCATTTATTATTCATACTTTATAGGTAGTTTGCATAATTTATTCAAAGTGTTTAAAAGTACAGTATACAACGCGTTCTTCAAAAAAAAAAAAGCACTTTATCAAGTTGTCTAAACATTAAAAGACTTAACAGAGACATGTATTTTTAAGTAGCACAATACTTCAGCAAAAATTACAGGCAATAATAAAAATCGACAGGAAAGAAGAATTTCCAAGGACCTCGAATTCTGAGTAGCGAAGATTGGAACATAAAGTCGCTGGGTTTTAGCTGCACCTTGCGTTTTTGTATGACCGACAGGGATGACAGCCGGTTATAATTGTTCTCAAGCCGCACGTTCTTGGCTTCGAAATTCTCAGCTAAACTCTGTCCTTGCAATGTAACCCTGTCGGCCCTTATTACATTTCCTTTACTTTGTCCATTTTATTTAGTTTTATTTAGTTTTTGACTCTTCTTCTAATCATTTATTACTTTTTAAATGTATCTATCCTTATCATTGAGAGTCTGCGGGTTAACACTTCTTATTAGGGTGCATTAGCAGTTTGCTCCTGTTCTTCTCTTGTTTTTCCTTAATTTGTCTGTGCCTACCAACTTTCTTCACTCGGCCTGTCTATCCATAACATTGTGGAGGAGCATGTTATAGCGCGACGAAAAGTTTGGCAAGAATAAGGGTCTGTCATGTTCAGAGACCAATTGCGATAACAACGTGTGTCAGATTGTAGGTTCCACTTCACCTGATCATGTGTTTTTATCTGTTCTGCTGACATAGTATTCGACTATATTTCTCTGTTCTGCTGATATAATATTTGACTAAAAATTTTATTTTTTAAATAAAATTTTGCCTCGTTTTGTCAAGGCTCTCTCCGTTCACCATAGACTTGGGGTCTGTCGGTTATATTACGGCGCATATCCAAATATAAAAGACCGCGTGTGGCTTGTCACGTGCCATCAGCTCATGTTCTTTCCCCGTCTTCCTCGTCTTTTTCACTTCTGTTTCCGGTTCTCTTCTCCACGTGTTTGTTGGTCTGGTTCTCTTCTCCACGTGTTTGTTGGTCTGGTTCTCTTCTCCACGTGTTTGTTGGTCTGGTTCTCTTCTCCACGTGTTTGTTGGTCTGGTTCTCTTCTCCACGTGTTTGTTGGTCTGGTTCTCTTCTCCACGTGTTTGTGGGTCTGGTTCTCTTCTCCACGTGTTTGTTGGTCTGGTTCTCTTCTCCACGTGTTTGTTGGTCTGGTTCTCTTCTCCACGTGTTTGTTGGTCTGGTTCTCTTCTCCACGTGTTTGTTGGTCTGAACCTTTGCCTAACCGATTAGATGACTTCAAAATATATATTATTCCAGTTCTCATTGGCTACTTAACTGCACTAATTAATAATTTAAAATAAATGTTCCTAAAAATGCTTCGGGAATTGTGATAAATTTAACCGTGATACAACGTTAAAATATCTCCAACTATCAAGATAAAATGTAGGGATAATAATAATGCGTAAGCTACTAGAAGACATGATCGCCCATGCCGCGGTTCACTACCCGCCATGGAAACTAACTTGTTAGACGTGCAGACAAAACGTTTACCCTTGGAGACGGGAGGGAACGGAGATCAAAAAGAAAAAATATGACTGAACACGTGTTTGAAACTAGCAAGGCTAAAAAGACGCAATTGGTGGGGAAAGGAAAAAATTCACGTCCACTAGTGACACAATGTAAAGAAATGGACAAAAGGAACCTTAGCTATTATAAGCAACAGTCATTTCTTGGACGCTTTTACGATACTTGGTTGTTTTATTTGAAATCAGCGGCAAACGCATTACAGAAGCTTCTCGAAGATATTTCAAGAAAAAAAAAACAACTAGCGGCACGAGAAAAAAAAAGTATATGTTTTTCTTAATAATAATGTTACGAAATAAAACTTAGCTGGTTTGATAGATGGCCCATCTTGAGCTGACAAATAATATACTTTCAATTATCCGAGACGAATAGATAATAAGGAAGATATTGACAAAAGACTGTATTGTTCATAACAGACAAGCGACTGCAGCTCTGTTAAACAAAAAATATCACTAAAAATTTCCAAAATCTTGGCCCTTGAGTCAGCAAACGTAAAAAAAAGTGTAATTAAAGAGAGGGGAATGTGGTGGAGAATTGTGGCTAAAAATAAATGGGCTCTAGAGGCAGATTCGTGTAGGAAATGCATGTAGAAACAAGTGTGTTTTTGAAAAAAACGCAAGTAACAAAGTAAAGACAGACGGACCAACAGACAATAATACCTACTTGACTGAGGTATGGGACTGAATTGACTTTTGGTTGGAGGTTTGGAAATTTGAAAGGGGGGGGAAAAGGCGGTTGATTGGCCAAAGATAATCATATTGTTGGCGCACAGACGCGCAATTTTTGCCATTCAACTAAAAGTCTGTCCAGTAGTAGACACAGTAAATAATTCAGTGGTGTATTTTCCCAGAAAGCTAATTCCATATTTAGAGGGACGCCATACTAGAGCCAGGCAGCTCAGCTGAGTTTTGCTAGAATATAACTGTGTTCTCTATTCGTCATAATTCTGGTAAGAATGAAAGCATTTCTTTTGTATATTTTAATATTGTTTAATATTTCGAGTGATTTGATACTGCCATATCAAAATCTATCTCTTACAACAAGTAAGGGTTTCGCTCTAGATCCCCAGCCCAAGTTCAGGGTCTAGAGACAAACAAAATACATAGACGCCAGCAAGGATTATGAAGGGCTGATCAAGTGTTGAGATCAGTGGAACATATCACCTATCTTATTGGCATAAAAGCAAAACTATTGAAACATAAATTCAGATGCAATGCAGACTTGGGAGAAAATGATACTATATGAAAACAAACTTGGTAAGATGTGCTGTGTGGTCAAAACAGAGAGATCTGACCCCAGTCTGTGTGGTGTTGTTGTGTAGTGTTGTGTGCAGAAGTGGCTCAGGAGGTAGAGTTCTGACACATGACCCAATACTTTTGTTTCAGAAGTGTGAGTTTCTGTTTGGCACCAAAGCGGTGTCAAATGCTGTCGTGATAAATACAAGTGTGGACCACTGCAGTTTAACATTGTGTCAGAGCAGCCGTATATTGCCCCCAGCACGGAGAGGTGGGGCCACCAGATTCCAGCACCAGAACTACTCAGTCAAGATACGTGAGCGTCTGGCCTGCTGGACATTCACCAACAAATTTACTAACTAACCCACCAACTATATTCCCATCAACTAGAACATACCATGTTGGGAAATAAAACTTGTATTCCTCCCATCAGTAAATGGACAATGTTTGGTAGTCATAGACTGGGAGTGATGAAGCCACCCCAACAGCACATCCATTAATCGTCTCCCAGAGAAATTACAAATATAAACAGTAGTAATATTAACTAGTCTTGTAAAATACATATGTACACACCTTTCATTTATTATGACATATATTCATGCATTTCATTCATAATTTCAAAACCTTTCATATGTTCTGACCAAAATAAAACCTTGGTTCAGAACAAATAAACTTAAAGAAAATTCAATATCTAAAACTAAAACAGCTGAGTCAGTTCAGTGTGTTATAAATTTTATTAATATTATTACACTTAGTAACTATTTGTGTGTGTGTTTGTATATACTAATACAACACATTACATTTCAGTACCCTAGACTTTTTAACGTAGCTACATGCATATTAGTAAAAAAAGAGATATGTGTGAGGTCGTGAGTGGTAGCAAGAAGGGCCTTCTGTAAATTCACATCTACATTTATCTCAGGAGCTTTCACAGCTGACCTCATACATCACACTAGGTAACATCAACCATACAATACCATCAAAATCCACTACATATATTGGGGTCTTGTCCAGGGATAATTAGTTTATTATAGATATTAGAATCTCCTGGTGGGAGAATTAAACCAGTGGGGACAGATTGTAAAATTTAAAAAGTGTCCCTTAAAATTGAAAGTGAAAATAAAAGTTGGTGAATCTTCACAGCCAGTGGAAATTATTTAATTAATTAACTAATTAAATTACCTTGGGCTATTTTATATAGTTTGAAATGTACCTTGTTTAGTAATTAATTAGAATTACTTTAGTTATTAGATAATTAGATTTATCTTGCTCATTGCTAAATTGTCTAAAAAGTATGGCTGAGCTGGCAAAGTTCAGATCAGTGCTTGCTTGCTAACGGCAAAGGATATGGGAATGTATGGTCAGGTTTTAATACAATACGTAACTGCAGAATGTGACAAGTATATTGAAAGGGAAGATAGGAAGTTAGCTGAAGAGAAGAGGTTACAAGTTGAGGCTGAGAAAGAACTTAAGAGGTTACAAATTGAGGCTGAGAAAGAACTTAAGAGGTTGCAGATTGAGGCTGACAAGGAGGCAAAGGCATTGGAGGCAGCAGAAAAAAAGGCCGAAAGGGAGGCAGCAGAAAAAAAGGCCGAAAGGGAGGCAGAAGGCAGAAGGTTGCAAAGGGAGCATGAATTACGACTAAGGGAGCTGAAATTACAAGGCCATGCTCCTGAAAATGGTGCCAGCCCTTTTGCCTCAGATGCTGCAGCTAGTCAGGGTGCCTCAACATCAGCTATGGGGTTTCATTTAGACCATTTTGTTGAGAAAGACAATGACATAGAGGGGTACCTCAGTCGTTTTGAGTTATTAGCTACTACATATGGGTTAGAGAGAGAGAGGTGGAGTGTATCTAAAACTAAAACAGCTGAGTCAGTTCAGTGTGTTATAAATTTTATTAATATTATTACACTTAGTAATTATCTGTGTGTGTGTTTGTATATACTAACACAACACATTACATTTCAGTACCCTAGACTTTTTAACGTAGCTACATGCATATTAGTAAAAAAGAGATATGTGTGAGGTCGTAAGTGGTAGCAAGAAGGGCCTTCTGTAAATTCACATCTACATTTATCTCAGGAGCCTTCACAGCTGACCTCATACATCACACTAGGTAACATCAACCATACAATACCATCAAAATCCACTACAGGAATGCTAAAATAGTTAACACCATAGAAATCCTTCCAGTAATTCTAAATAGCACTATGCCGTTATATATTTTTTTTAAACTATCTATAAAACTACACTAAATACCCTTAATACTTCTACCCACCAGGTTTAACAGGGCAGACTACATTTTTGGAGTTCCACTATAGTATTTATAGTCAGCATATGTTCCGTTGAAGTTTTTGTGGCTTCAATGTCTACAGGACGGAGTGGCTCATCCCATGTTTAATCGATTTGTACGAACGATTGATTGGTAGGTTAACGTGTTACTACTCTTTGCTCTCCTTTCTAAATCTTCTCCCTAATCCAGCTCTTGACGTGGCTAGTACCGACTCTATTCCGTTTAGCTCCCTCGTCTGCTTATTCGTTCCCAACAATTTCTATGTGAGTTGGAAGCCAGCGAGACTCATATTGTTGCCTTTGTTTACTAACCATGAATCGAATGCATTATTTCTTCTCTGATGCCTGATCGGTTACAACCATGTCGGTGTTCGAGTGCTTGTTTGAGATGACAAAGAATTTGTAAAAGATAGTAACTCAAGCACGGATACCGTGGTAATGGGCTTTTATAGCTGGTGGGAGCTAAGGTTGTGCATTAACTCTGCACATAGTTTGGAGTTTCTTGTTTATGACAGATAGCAAATAATAACATTGGATTAAAACATTTCATGCGGTGGGTTCAGTTCCGAAATACCGCAGTCTGTTGTTGTTTTTTTTTCTTTTCTATTTTAATACACTAAAATTTATAGATTTATTGTGACATTTAAGAGATCCATAGTACATATTTCTGACATAGCGTGGTCAGAAAGTTCCAAATGGCTGGCATATTTACATAATATTACAATCCTGGAAAAGAAAAAGGGAAGGCAAAAACGTATGTGACATAAACAACAAGGTCTATCTAACTCTTAGGTTAGAAGCCGTGAGCGATAACCTTTGCACCACAATGGCATATTACCTTACTTTTGAGTCAAACACAGGCCTTAGATAGAGATCAAGACAATCACAAAGACAAATGGACACTGAGCACAGAAAACGAACGAACGAACGATCGAACGAATTTTATTTTCAAAGGGTTAAGAATTAGGCACGCAGGCCCGTGTGACATTGTACCCTTCCTCTCTCTCATCATGCATACTGTATCCTTTCATCCTCACATTTACTTATAGCATTATTTAGGCATGTAGCATTATAAAAGTAATTTAACAGCATACATTAGCAATATCCAATCATAATCAAATTTAAGAATGTTTTTAAAATAAATTGAGAAAAAAAAAGAAAGTAATGAAAAAAGAAACTAACAAAATTCAAAATAAAACGAGAGAGAGATATACAGAGAGACAGAGAGAGATATAGAGAGAGACAGAGAGAGACAGAGAGAGACAGAGAGAGAGAGAGAAAGACAGACAGACAGACCGAGAGAGATAGAGAGAGAGACAGACCGAGAGAGAGAGATAAACCGAGAGAGAGGGAGACAGACAGACCGAGAGAGAGAGAGAGAGAGAGAGAGAGAGAGAGAGACAGAGAGAGAGAGAGAGAGAGAGAGAGAGAGAGAGAGAGAGAGAGAGAGAGAGAGAGAGAGAGAGAGAGACAGAGAGAGAGAGAGAGAGAGAGAGAGAGAGAGAGACAGTCAGCGTGGTCAGAAAAAAGAGAGAGAGAAAGAGAGAGAGACCGAGAGAGAGAGACAGACAGACCGAGAGAGAGATAGAGAGAGAGACAGACCGAGAGAAAGAGAGAGAGAGACAGACCGAGACCGAGAAAGAGAGAGAGAAACCGAGAGAGAGACCAAGAGATAGAGAGAGAGAGAGTGAGAGAGAGAGAAAGACCGAGAGAGAAACAGAGACAGAGAGACAGACCGAGAGAGAGACAGAGACAGAGAGACAGACCGAGAGAGAGAGATAGAGAGAGACAGACAGACAGACAGACCGAGAGAGACAGACCGAGAGAGATAGAGAGAAACAGACCGAGAGAGATACAAACCGAGAGAGAGACCGAGAGAGAGAGAGAGAGAGAGAGAGAGAGAGAGAGAGAGAGAGAGAGAGAGAGAGAGAGAGAGAGAGAGAGAGAGAGAGAGAGAGAGATGGATACACCATACTGTTTAAAAAACTCACTAACTATAACCAGTCACGACATTGACTGCAACTCTCTGGGGAAGACAAGAGCAAGGAAGCCAAAGAACTTTTTTATTGATAAGAAATAATTTCAAAAACAAAACAAAAAATCCACTCCTAGCCTTGCTTTAATCATAACATAAAGCACAACTTATTTATAACATGATCATGAAACTTCCAGAAAGTATAAAACAATACAGCTACATAAAAACATGATTTATTCACAAAATATAAAAATGATGTGAGAGGTGTGAGCTTGTTTTTTGTAAGGTAATCTCATTTATATCAGGTTTTATTTGAGAAAAACAAACTCTCATCTCCTCATCAACACAAAGAAGCCGTTCTCTTTTCTGGTATTTGATATTTGTTAGAGCTGAAAATCCTTGTCCACAACAATATGTCGTGGAAAACTGTTTCTATTTGATATAAAATAAATTATATTACTGAACAAAATCTGAAAAATTCTGGAAAATTCTATTGGTTTATTTAACATATATTTCCCATATTATATCAGAGGTGTAGAAAAAAATCAATCAGAAAATTACCTTCATATTTATTTTTGGCATATGAATTTTTTTGAAAATTTCTCTAAATCCTTGATTGTCTTTGAATCTTCCAGGTATCATCTCGCGCCACACTGGAGTGGCACGCCACCAGGTATCATCTCGCGCCACACTGGAGTGGCACGCCACCAGGTATCATCTCACGCCACACTGGAGTAGCACGCCACCAGGTATCATCTCACGCCACACTGGAGTAGCACGCCACCAGGTATCATCTCACGCCACACTGGAGTGGCACGCCACCAGGTATCATCTCGCGCCACACTGGAGTGGCACGCCACCAGGTATCATCTCGCGCCCCACTGGAGTAGCACGCCACCAGGTATCATCTCGCGCCACACTGGAGTGGCACGCCACCAGGTATCATCTCGCGCCACACTGGAGTAGCACGCCACCAGGTATCATCTCGCGCCACACTGGAGTAGCACGCCACCAGGTATCATCTCACGCCACACTGGAGTGGCACGCCACCAGGTATCATCTCGCGCCACACTGGAGTGGCACGCCACCAGGTATCATCTCGCGCCACACTGGAGTGGCACGCCACCAGGTATCATCTCGCGCCACACTGGAGTGGCACGCCACCAGGTATCATCTAACGCCACACTGGAGTGGCACGCCACCAGGTATCATCTCGCGCCACACTGGAGTGGCACGCCACCCCGGTTGGGAACCCGGTTGGTTTAGACAACCATCGGAGATTGAAACAAACAAGAGTTTTTGTGTCCTCACGAGTAAACATTGACAACATAGGGATAAATTCACAACTTCTGGAAGTCGTAATAAAGCAATGAGGTGCGAGATAACATCTGGCAGCATTATAAGTTTATACCGGCACCCTAAAAGTTCTAAAGCAATCATAAACACGAACTCATAAATGTGCAGGAGTCACCACAGAAGGACCACAGGGTTGTATGTTGTTTCATATGAGGGATCTCCACAATTACTCACTTTATTTGTACAGACAAATTGTGGAGATCCCTCACTTTATATGTCTGTATGGAGCCACGGTAGCCCAGTGGTTAGAGCACTAGCTTCCTAGCTGGGTGGTCCATGGTTCGATTCCCAGTTGAGGTGGGATATTTTAGACCGCAAACGGCTCCGAGGTCGACCCAGCCTCATGAATTGGGTACCAGAGCAACTCTGGAAAGGTTAAAGCGGTCGGCGGGATATTGATCACGTCAGACCTAGTGTGCCGATGGTCAAGAAAATACTAACACCATATTCCCAAATATGCCTCAATGGGCGTGTAACGGGATCCTTAGTCTGTACAGGGCACTTCCCAAAAAAAATAAAAATAAAAATACAAACTGATCCTCACTGTCAGTAGGGTGAGATCATATATTTTTATTTTAATTTTTCTATTTTATTTTCTATTTGTTTCCCGAACAACGCGTGCTACATTTTTGTAATCATGGCTAAATTTTTGTAATCATGACTATATTTTTGTAATCATCATTCACTAGGTAAAGAGATAAGTAAATAAACCAATAAAACGGTATTGAATCAGTTCTACAAATTAACGGTTCACATGAAACAAGGGACGATTCGGGTTTTACCCTTCGTCAGCCACAGTTACAAACAGGTGACAAGGACAAGAATTACATATAGGTACTACAAAAACATACGATGATGAGAAACATACACCAAATGAGCGATACAAGTAGATGGAAAAAGTAAACACCCACAATCGTAAAACCTGAAAGAAATACCGAAACAAGAAAGTAAATAAACAACGAAACGAAACAAAAGAGAATGAACAAAACTTCGGACTAAGTAAAAGGTCACTTAGCTAGATCCGTAGATGCTTGGAATAGAACACTGAGGTACCTTGTCCAAGAAATCGTCTAAGGAAGACTAGCTAAAGATAGCATCCTTTCTTTCACGTGTCTTCAAGTCACCTAACTGGTCGTTGAGACACTGTTTTCATTTGAACGGTTTATTACCTGCTTCCATATGTGTTTGTCTTGTGCTGCAGTTTCATATAGTATCTTTGTCTCTTCGTTGGTTTTTCCTTTCCAGTTATGAATGTTGTTTCCTTAGCTTGTCACTGTCCTGCTTCTTTCTTTTGTTCCAGGGGCTCTCCGTTTAAGTGCAGGATCGCCAAATGCCTGGTCTTGACGTGTGACCATAACATTTTTATGATTAATGGGAGATTTTCACATTGCCTCACAGCCTGTTTTACGACGATCCGCACCACTCTCATTTATAACAAGATTGTGTGTAATATTTCAAAGACCTAACTGAAGCATCTCATTTTGATTGTTTGCGTATTTTTTGTTTGCGTATTTTTAAACACGCTTATTAAAATTGATATGAGGGTTTTTTTTTTATGTTTAAAATATTTTGAGACCTCGGATCACTAGATTTCAGATGACATAGGACGCTGAAATTGTGCACACGACCCTTAATTGTGGTACATTTTAAACTATCAAAATTTGAAGGAACCTCAAATGACCTGTCCCTGGCTTTTTAGGAACCATGTAATTTAATTAGTGTTTATTGGCTTGCCATAAAATATTTAAATAAATTAAAGTCGAAAAAGTCATACATTTTACAAGATTACATTTGCGAAAGGTGAACTGAACTTGGTGACGTTGTACACAATACGGTACTGTGAAAAGATCACATAACTTGGTGACGTACACAAAATTGTGAACAAAATCGCATAACTTTTTCATTTTTTTTTTGTACATTTTAAAATAAGAGTGTGTTTGTGTTTTCCCTTAATGTTTGACGTAATCAATGTGCGCATTAGTGTGATTTTTGTGCTAGTGTTTTTATTTGGTGTTTTTCCAGACTCGTTTTAATATTGGCTAGAATTGTAATAATCGGTGCCGTCCTTTCTCTTGGCTCCAGCTTTTTTCCTTCATCACTGATTATTATTCACTATTATAACCTTTAGCTTCCTGAGGAGCACAGGTAGTCCCATAGCAGGTACCGCCGTTGAGGAGTAAAGTGTTAGAGACTTCGACATATTAGGTCGTATCGAGAGGTGGGGTGACCAGTTTCATTCCTGGCTGCCGTTTCCTTCCCTAACTCAACAGAAAAGTCAGATACCCATTTACAGTGGGTAAACGCCACCGTGTTTCGAACCTGGAACCTTTGCCGTGAGAGGCCATCACTGAGAAGCACAGCCCTTTTAAAATATTGACCCCAGGCCTTCCTGTCCTGTGCCGTCTGCTTAAGACTTTTCGCATCTTCTTTATTCCCTCCATGTTTCCTTTCTCCGTGTGTTCTAGGTTTCCCTCTGTATCTCTTGCACTGTGGATGTCATAACAACGACTGCTTTGTAATGCTATCAGCAGATTTTCTCAATGTGTATCCAGTTGAATATTCTTTTCCACACCTCTGATTCCAGTGGTATTTGGCTCCTTCTTTCTGTCAGTGTGCTCCATTCTCAACCCAAGTTCGTTCGTTCGTTCAGTTGACCATATGTGATCATGTTATACCAAGCTAATTCTATTTTCTGCGCAGGCACCTCGTTAGTGAAAGTCTGAACATTTGGTTGTCCTTTTATCACTGGCTACAGTTCCAAAATTATTAGAACTGGGTCACTCTAGTTCCTGCCCTTAAATTTTGAGAGTTCTTGTTATTCCTTCTATATTGCTTGTAATTGGCTGGGTCAATTCAACACTGATTTCTAAACCATATTTCCTGCAAGTGGTATCAAGCCTGGTTATTAGTTATTCTCTGTGGCGCAGTGGGTTCAACTCAAAGGCATGAAAGGAAGTTAAGTCCACGGTGAAAGAGGTGGAGGTAATCTCACGGTTATCACTAAGGGGGCCAGCTAGCCACAACACGACAAAGGTGCAGTTTCATAAGTCTAGTGTTGGTTTCTACGGAATTTCATGCAAGACTACTGCCATTCATCCTCGTTGTGCGCCACGGATAACGGACCTTCTCGGGTCTGAACTAAACTGGCAGAGGATCTTGGAGTCAGTGGATCCCTAAAGATGTGGTGTGCAGAACTCACCGATGAGGGGTATAAGCTCTGACACCCATCAATCCACTCCCAAATCATGGGTCAAATGATAAATGAGTCATCAGTGAATGACCCCAAGTCTAAGGTGGACCAATGTGCCGAGAAACTCAATGGCTGCGGGGGAAGCAGTCACGAACATTGGCTGTCTGGAGGGCGAGATGGGACGGCACCAGGCTGATGGACTCCGTAAGGACATCCCTTGCCTCCTCCCTGGTGTGGTGGCTCTACCAGGGTGACCGAATATTTCCACCATTTATTGCAAACACACCATGAGTATTTTAACTATCCAGATTCATCGCGGGAGCTACGGAGATCGTGCTCTGTCGTCGATACCTGCAGCAAATGAAATGAGGAAATACAAATGCAGAAGGAGAGAAATATGATGAGCGATTTCAATACCAGCATACAGAATGCTAAGGTGCCGGAAGACTGGCTACACAGTTACATTCGGCCACTTCCCAAACCTGGCAAAGACCCCACACTGCTCAGCAGCTATCGAATTATCACAATACAAAATGTCTATGATAAATTACTTGAAAGATAGTTGCAACACAAGTAATGAGCCAACTCGAAAATGCACACATCCTTCCTGATACCCTGGGTAGCTATAGGCCTATGAAAACAACATGGAGTAACGCTGGAACGTTTGCGTACGAGGGATTCCAGGGTAAAAAAGAAACTGTGGCTGTCGCAATTGATCTAGAGGATGCTTATAACAGTGTGGACTTTGCAACCCTAATATACTTTATAATAGCATCTGGTGTAAACCCCTGGATAACAAGGTGGACAACAGCTGCTTTAATGAAGAGATCAGTTGCATTTCGCTTGGGAACTTGGACATCAGAACCAATGCGTATTTGCCCGGGACTACCCCAGGTTCTCCACTATTCCCATTGCTGTTTAACATATACACAGCAAAAGTAGCAACCTTTCAACCAACAGGACTGGGACGAACATTAACCTTCGCAGATGACATACTCATGTACAGACCTGGCTCAGACAGACAGGAAATGGTCCAAGGCATACAAGAGACACTACAGGCGGTTTCTAAATGGTGTGAGGAAAGTTGATCAAAGGTCAATCCCAAAAAGGAATGTGTGATGTTGTGCTCTTTGAACAACTCCATAGTGAAAGCAGACCTTCCAGATATCACTTTCAATGGGCAAAACATTGAAAGGCAAGACAAGCTGAAGTATCAGGGAGTAACGTTTGATCGTGGGCTATCGTTCAAGTATGTCGAACTGATCATACAGAAGTGCAAGTGAGGACTGGCAGTCTTAAAAGCAATGGCTGCTGCTCGCTTGGAACAGAGACTACTGTTTCTCCTGTATCATCAGCTCGTAATTTCAGTAATCGAGTATAGGCTAGGAGTACTCACGCATTAAGTGTCACAATGTGAACGACTGGAACGCATTCAAAATGAAGGGATGCGACTAGTTTTTGGCTATACGCATGATACTCCCATTGTGACAATGACATACATGCTCAGATTGCATTCGATTAGATCCAGATATGCGATGGCCCAGGCAAAAGCTTATATGCGGGTAACCACCGACAAAAGCTACAGGAGAACGTAGCTGACATCAAAGGAGCAAGAATAAAGAGGGGGATTTCATGGATGGCACAGGCAGAGGCCACGATTGGTCAAGTGACCAGTGTTGAAAATATATCCAAAGGGGAAGAGTGGAGTAAGTCAGGGGAGAACTGGATAATCTACCAGCAGGACATCATTAGCCTTGGCAGAGAGTGCAGATCTTGGGGCAATGGAAAAGCACAGCTGAGAATAATGAGCTGATAAGTGATCATGCTGGGGATGGTGACGCCATTGTGTACACTGATGGATCTGTAGTGTGTGGTGAGAAATCAGGATGGAGCTTCTCTGTGAGAATAAAGGGCAGGGTTGTCGCTGAACAGAGTGGAGCCTACATGACAACAACCTCCAGCATGAGAATGGAGGTACTGACAGATACTGCAGCACTGAGGTGGCTGTCTGAAACTCCATCAACCAGGGCAGTTATATTGTCAGACTCTCAAGCCACGCTTCGGAAAGTTCAGAACGGATGGCTGCGGCAGGAATGGAAAATATCAATAGAATCCTCAAGTCTTCAAGCGCTGGTGTGGATTTACTGTCCTGGTCATGCAGGGGTACGTGGCAATGAGAGAGCTGACAGACTTTCATCGAGAGCACCCATAGTGGGGACACTGGACATGGATATGGGAGAGATACCAAGGGCAATTAATGATCGCCTGCTAGATAATGACACTGCAATGCATGAATCACCAAGGCTGAGTGTAGGAGAATGGCATCAAACGTGGAACTAGCAGATATGGGCGTGAGAGAGGATGCATCTGTCGTATGTACAACCAGCGTGCTACAGGTACAATTAGCATTCAAACTCTTAGACATTTGCTGAGGGAGACTGAGCACCTTTAGGTTTGCCCGGAGTGCAGTGATGTCTATTCTGATCAACAATAACAATATTATTTATTTAGTTCTTGCCAGTGCGTCGATGTCATCTGCGGAATCTGAGATTTGCAATAATGCGCTTTCCAATACTTATAGTTCCTTTGAGTTTTTTTTTTCTTCAAAAAGCCTATGCGATAATTGTCGTGAGGAAGATTTTGGCAATATGGCAAGCAGCTCTGCCACACTCCAACGTTGACGTGGAATCCTTCTACAATTATCCCAGTTGTAAGTACTGCACTAATGGTATTTGTTTGGATTATTTTGTTTCTCAATTTGTATTATTTCATTATAGTCCAAACTGCTTCATGCTACAATAGTCTTTATTGCTTCATGCTGCATTTTCTTCAATGCCTTTCTTTAAATGAAAAATATATTGTATGGTTTTTTTTTTTTTCACATATGATCAATTTTTCACATCATTCGCAGAACGAAGATTTGTTTTGTAATGCTTCTGTAAGACTGAAATCCGGTTTGTTCTTCAACAATGATCATCCCTGCTTGTGACAAAACGGGGCGGCCCCTCTCGATCTTTGTTTCTCTCCGGCAGTATCGGTACATTGGTGGTACTCATTTTTATTATGTGCTCTCAATTATCGCACTTTTCTTTTTTTGTTTCTGTCTTCGTTATTTTTCTGCTAAGGAGCAGATATTTGAGTATTGTCGAATCATTCGACACTCCCTGTAGGTGATAATAATCACATTTGCTTGGCGCTGCCCAGATTTGTTGGTTATAGGAGCGGCAGATTAACACGTACATCGACCAGCGCTATCGGCTTAATCACCGATAAGACATAAGTGTACGCATCACCAAAGCTTGGAAAAGGGGAGACAACTTACAGACAGACATGGATGACAAGATTACTTTAGATAAAAGTAATATTGCTACATCTCGAACACATGATTATATGCTGTTACCGATGTGTTAGGAGGTTTGTACACAAGGGCATCGGACATCTTATTACCATAAATGGGAGAGTTGACCTCTGCCTTACGTTCAAAATTTTCCAATGTCGGAATATTTTGAAATTACCCCATAACCCGGCTGTTTGAACATTATTGGAGTTTATTGATAGCTCATAACAAACGAAGGCGTGGGAAGGCAGGGAATATAATCTGATCATTTTCTCAAGCTATTTCACTTGAGAAATCGCTCGCCAAGACACCAGACTGCTACAGTGAAGAATTATAATTCAGAATTGCTTCTTAAAATATCAGACACCTTTTACTGGAGTTTTTATCAAGACTTACAATATAGCCCAGGAAATCTCTAACATTTTAAACAAGGAAACCGGGACGGAGGAAGCTGAAGGACCACACACGAAGTCAGAGAGGGAACTTATTAAATTAACGACACCCCAGACACGTGTAAGAGGCCGATTCAAGTCTCTTTTATTCATCTGAGCAAAAAGTCTGTGAGTCAGGATTGGCGTAAGTTATGATTTAAATTTCACATTTATTATTAACATGTGAACTAACATATATATATATATATATATATATATATATATATATATATATATATATATATATATATAATATATATATATATATATATATATATATATATATGTTACCATGTGAATTTTAATATGTGAAACTCGCTTGAGTCTGGTTCCAGGTTCCCTATGGAGCAGGGAGGGAAAGATGAAAGAAATGATGTACATTCTAAGTATAATATTTACATTTTCAAAGCAGTGTAAATGTCCATATAAACATATTCACTTTAAAATTAATGTAAGTTTTTAAGCTTTAAACCAGTGTAAATGTCTATGTGAAAATATTCATTTTTAAGTAATGAAAGTTTCAAACTTTTCAATCAGTGTAAAACATAAATGAAAAGATATTTAATTTATATTGTGAACACTTTTCAATCAGTGGAGATGTGTATATAAACAGACTCTATCTGTATCATTAACCTTTTCATTTAAATGTCATATAAAGCTAAAGCTATTCTATTTAAATGTAAAGGAAGTTTTTATCCAGAGGGATTACATTTAATTTTTATCCAGAGGGATTACATTTAATTTTCATCGAGGGTAAAGTCTGAGTAATTGGGATGGTGGTATGGGAAGATAGGAACCCATAACTATGGGGTGGAAAACGCCATACTCAGAAGAGCGTTTCGTTCTATTCTTTTACCATAGTTATTGGTTCCTATCTTCCCATACCACCATCCCAATTTAATTTTCATCGAGGGTAAAGTCTGAGTAATTGGGATGGTGGTATGGGAAGATAGGAACCCATAACTATGGGGTGGAAAACGCCATATTCAGAAGAACGTTTCGTTCTATTCTTTTACCATAGTTATTGGTGGTACCAGCAGAAAGTACTATCTCTGGAACAAGAAGGGAACCGTGGCCTAGGCTTTAAGACGAAGGACCCAAGTGGTACACTCTCCTTGACATTTCTGGGAAACGAGCTACCCCCGACAACCTTGACCAGAGACGAGCGTGAGCAGAGTGAAAAGAAACAACCCATAAGAAGGAGCAGAAACGTCATTGGCAGCTAAGTTCAAATATATGCTGCCACTTGAACTTCTTGTAACATCTCACATTCCATAAAAACTGTGATGATAACGTTTCTTGATCCATAACTATTCAAATTATTTTCCAACTGTTATTATGTCCCTAAAATGATTATTAAATGTTATGTGTAATGTTACAAATTTAACTTCGATTTAATCATTTTAAAGTTACTGCATGTTTGTCTCAGTTAAATTACTACACAAACTCTAAACAGAGCATACTAGAATAATAGAATTCCACTGAGTAAATCAGGGGTGGGGGATTAAACGAGCTGAAAGTAATAAGTGACTAAATCCTTCACAAAAGCGTCGGCAGAATTACAAAGTTAACATACTCAGCCAAAGCAGTTTTGTTCTCGCTTATTCTGAATATCTTGTGAAGATCCCTTTGTAATAGAAGTGTCATCACCCTTCTATCTACATCTCTGCCAAGAGTAATCTTGTGCGAAGGTAGATACCTTTGAAGCCCGTAAGAAATGAGTTTTGGCCACTGTTGGACCACTACTGCAAAGCAGGGGAGGCAATACCATCACACTGCTTTTTTGGTTGTATCTGCTCAGCTTGATCTTGAACAATATTAGCGTGACTAACGAAAATGATAGTTCTGTAATTCTGGCATATTTGAAGATTTACTTTCTTTGGAATGGATTTGTTAAAAACTGTTGATTTCGGTTCAGTCATACCGATTTTATTGCAGATTGTCGTAATTGGATCTAGTTTTCTGCGTCTCTATCATTGCTTAATTATCACCCCTGTAGTGTTACCAGCTCTCACTGCCTTTATATCTTTTATTCAAGTTCAAATCTTTCAGGATATTGGAAAGTTCTCAAATCTGTTGTACCTGGGCAATCTAGAAAACATGGTCATAATTGTAAAGTTATTTAAAGTTTTTTTTTTCTTGTCATCCGGGAATCATACTTTATTACCACCTGTTGCGAGGAAAAGTAGGTCTTAGCTAACTAGATCGAATACAAATTGACATCCACGGGACAGGAAATCGTTGCCAGAAAAGATCGATCTATTATTACTGGTTGTGATTACTACAACCGTATCAGGACGCAGTGATTATGAACTTTATGCTGCTAAACAATAGGTCCCATCAAACCATCGTCTCTATACTTGTTATTTTCCCAGAATATTTCCCCTGAAGTATGTGACGTCACTACCGCCCTTACCAACGGTGAACTTTCGAGCCTCCTCGGCGTTTGGTTCAGCTCTAAAAACGTACAACGATTTGTGAAGCTGTGCTCGAGTCTCCTTCAAGTGCTGCCAAGCTACGAGGTGGCTGTAAACTGTGTAGCTAATTGTAATTCTTATTTTATGAAAGTTTTTGCCTGACTAAACCGTATATGAAAGGTCATCGGGACGTGAATTATTTGTTTTCTGAAAATAGCAGTAAAAGTAGTTATGGATATAAATTTATGGCCCGGTTTGACTGAAGAGGCTGATAATATTAAAAGAAATGGCTGATATGGTACGGAATATGAAAAAAATTCGTAATTCGGCAAGGCTAGAACAAACAGTAACAGAACTGTATGACTAGAATACGAGCAAGTAAGCACCTAAATAAACGGGAAAGAACTATGTTGTACGCTCTCTGCCTCGTGAGCTGAAAATTAAAATTAGCGCCAAGCTGACATGAAAATGAAAAACATTCATCCCTACAAACGGGTTAGATGATTACGAATTAATTTTAGATTGTTGGTTTGCACTTGCGAAAAGCTTGACTAGATGTGATTGAAAATCTCAGGGAATGAAATTGTTTTCCCTCGCTTTAAAGAAATTTTTAAGGTAGCCTGACTGATCAGCGCTTCCCACGTTTCAGTACATACAACGAAATTATATTGTTGATATCAGATATATGTATATAGGAAGGAATTTTCTATTTCAGGTGACCTATAATTAGGCAATACACTTTTTCAATACATATTGTAGAGCCCGTTAGCTCTCCGTCAAATGAAATAGTCTTTAGCTTAAAGTGTGGTGGCAGGTGTCTAAATCTTGAGCTAGCCATTTCATCTTTCCTTCAAGCTAGTGACCGGTGCCTTCTCTTTAGCCCCAGTTATCTTACGAACAGGAAATACACTATTTAATCCACGAGGCTAAACCTATTCTTAGAAGTATTTATGGAAAAGATTACCAAACTACCGACATTTTTATCTGACTTTTATTTGCTTTGCATGCGGCCGGCAACCTCATCATGTAATAAAATTGCCATAGGAACCATCACTGCAGGATCATTTGAATGCTGTGGGGTTCCTGCAATGGGGACAACCACACAACCACAGTGGGTGGCTCAGAGCTCCGTAAGAAGTGCTAAGGATAATGATGATGATGATTATCTTCTTCACCTGACATGTCACAACAGGTGCACACAAGAATTCAACCATTTCAGACAGCTCAGGTACTTAACTCTTCTGTTGTTCCAACTGTTTTCCAAATTCCATTGCCTTGTTTATTTTTATGATTTTGCTTTTGTTTTTTGCTGTTAAGTTAAACAATAAATTTGAGGATCCCGTTACATGCCCACTGAGGCATATTGGGAATATCGTGTTTAGGCCCATATTTTCGTTACCATCAGCACACTAGGGGTGATGTGGTCAGCTTCACGCCGGCCGCCTTTAACCTTCCTAGCAGTTACTCTGGTACCCAATTCATGAGGTTGGATCCACCTCGGAGCCGTTTGCGGTCTAAAAATATCCCACCACAACTGAGGATCGAACCATGGACCACTGAGCTTGGAAGCCAGTGCACTAACCACTGTTAGTGGCTCCTGTTCTTACGTGGTGGCGAAGCCATTTTGTTTTCTATCTCTCTTCATGTTCTCTCTCTCTTCATTTTCTATCCCCAAATATCACATCTCCTTATCTCATCTCACACTTTTATTTTTTATGACAAGTCTGACGCTGGCATAGTATTTTTCTATGTCGCCTAAAACTGACTTAGCTACTATAACCTGTACTCACAAAATAATGTCTGAGACAGCGATTACATTACTCTGTCAGAGGTGGGAAACCAGTCGATCCCAATCTACCAGTAGATCATTGTTGATGATTTGGTACATCTTTAGGCGACTGCAGGAAGTTGGGCTAGGGGGAGACTTTATAAATTACGGAAATTTCGGACTAGACCTCTCCAATCGGCTTTTAAAATCGCTGTGTCCCATGGATCATAGATACTTTTGTCCGCATATCCAATGAAAACTCTCGAGCTGGCTACTAAAATATGTTTGTGAACTGCATGAGATAGCAGGAACGTGACCTTTTCTGTGTAAGGTTCATAATCCCTTCCCCCTCCCAATCGACTTAAAATTACACACACACACTATATATATATATATATATATATATATATATATATATATATATATATATATATATATATATATATATATATATATATATACACACACAGTTGATCTTTAGAGGGCTCTGTGTTATTAAAGTAGATCCAAAATGCTCCTGGGTTGCCGACCTATGTTATGCGGATCAAATGTCTAATTGTATCATTTTCATTTGTTTGTATCAATCTCTCCAACACATCCTCTTAAATCCTAAGTCTCTACGTGAACCTTTTGGGGGAAAATAAGTAAAAAAAAAAGCGAGAATGGTACATCAAACGCTAAATTGAACACCGATTAAAATAACACGCAGGTCTTTCAATTTTCTTTCTTGGTGTATTGACCATTGACTGTAAGTCACGATAAGTTTGGCTACAAATATCTAGGGAAGTTGAAATGGGTTGAAATGACCACTGGAGAATTAGTGTCGTCATCAGGACATGCAGTAGAATGAGTACAACATAATTATTTCCCTTATGTGTTGGCCGGTTACTTGCTCATAAGGGACAGCACAATGTTGCACGTTGTATGCAATCCTGAGCAACTTTCTCTAGCGTGTGCAGTCGGAAGTTACATCCTGATGGGTTTACTCAACGTGCTCTAGTACCTTTTTTCTTCTTTTCAATAAGAGTTTTGTCTCGTAGTGGAAAGGCGCGCCTCGTTCAACCTATACACAAAGTCCGTCGGTTATATTAGAGCGCATGTCTAAATGTAAAAGACCCTGTAATCTGGATTACTACGGAGCAGTCATTGGCCATCACCTCTAGTGGAGTCTTGAAGGGCAGCAGCAAACTGCTTCCACTTTGCTCGGTCGGTGGCCATACTTCGTGCAGTGCCCCAAATCTGGTTCATGCGTTGCATCTCGGCCTCCACAGTTCTCCGCCAGGTTGTCTTTGGTCTGCCACCCGTTTGCCTTCCTTCTGAGGTCCATACCACATCAGTTCTTGAGCTCATGCCAGGGTCTCTTCTGAGAACATGGCCAACCCACGCCCAGCGTTTGCCTGCTATAATGGTTTTCATCTCTTTTTGACTGTACGGTATAAGCAGTTCTGGTTGGCGATGGTATTCGGCCCAACAAAAAAAAAAAAATTTGAAATGTTTTCCTAACGCAGTTTGTGTGTGTCGTACAGATAGGTTTTGAGTTATTTTTGGCCTGTCTGAGTAGAGTGGTTGGTGATATGTACGTGAGAAAGGTTTGAGAAATAGATTTCACGGGTGGTAGTTTCAGGAAAAAGATATGTCTCTAGAATGAGTAAGTTTCTCTATTTCAGCCTATCTAAACGACTATAATTTAGTACAAGACAACCTTGCCCTCCTCATACATATAAATATAAGTTTAACTAGACATACACACAGCTATGTGACAACAAGACACACAAACGTGAAAAAACTACGGTTACTTGGGTATGGGTCTGACCAACACACAAAGTTAAGTTTCTTTGTTGTTTATTATCATTTAAACTTGACAACACCAAATATCTAAAAAAAAGTTCAAATAAAAAATCAGATTTACATACATAAGAAATAGCAGAATAAATGTGCCCTCCCCTTATGGAGAAAAGAACCCAAAAAGTTAATAACCCAAAGGTCGAAGGTTTGCACTATGTTACAAAGTAGACAGTAATGTAAGCAAATTCTTACTATATGCTACCCAGTAAAGTAAACAAGTTTAAGCAAATCCAATGTTGGTAAATTTCCTGAAACAAAGAAAAATACTCACGCACTCTTTCTTACAGTGGCCACTCAGAATCACTCTTACCTACTCTTGGTGATATCCCTTGAAAATACAATTTCCCTGAATATATAAAATGTCAGGTTCACTTCCCAAATTGGCCCCAGTCCATCCTCTAACAAATAAAGACTAGTGAGGTGAACGGCGAATCTGGTGTTTTAGTTTTCCCGGATGAACAAAAGGTCACCGCCAATAGTTGTTGTAGGAGCGTGCTCTTGGGGTTCACAGTTAAAAGAGAAGAATACTTCCAGTATTGGGAAACATCTGGTTGCTAAAACATGTTACCAATGATAATGATGATAATGCTGTCGGACAACTCTATGCTAGACTCTGATTCTGCACAGCGTAAAATCTGGATAATGTTATTTTGTACACCCCAGTGGGCTGGTAAAAATTGGAAAAATATCTGGGTCTGGTACGTTCAGTTAAACTTATTAGTTAAAATACTTCTCATGTATCCTTGGCAAATACTAGCTCACAAATGAAATTGAGACGCACAAGCCAAGAAAAAGACAACATTAACCAATCAGTAAAAAAAGACCGCTGGACGCTCTTGATCAGGTCTGCTAGGAATATAAAAAAACATTTATGGAAAAATGCTACTATTCTATATAGCTACATATATGCACACAGACGGGGACAAGACGATCTCTTATCCACTCCGTCAGTCCTGATTAAATTTAAAAGGCACACGGTGTTTTACTTCATGCCTAAACGGTCGCACGTCGCTAGCGCTAAGTTTTAGGTCAGATGGAGTTATGTAACGATCAGCGTACAATGTCAATTATCACAAACTATCGCCGGTCGTTAAGTAGCTATTAATTTGGTCGGCGTCTAATAGTTTAGTCATATTTTATTAAATAATAGGCACTTATAATAAATACGCACAATGAAATAAAATGTGAATTCTTTTCTGTCACTATCAGTCGCGCCTAGCATATAAACCAGTCAGCTAAAACCGTGTCTTCTTGTGTGAGAAAGCGTGTGGTGAAAATTAACATTATAACTGAACCTCTTGTATGAAATAGCTACGCGTTGTTTTATTTCACTAGTTCTAACAGCTAGAAAATCTAAGTGAATTATAATGGTAAAAGCAAAAACTTTTAATCGGTAAAAGCTAACACTTTTAAACACGTAAGCACTAATTTATATTACCAGAAATCAGAATGAAAAATCCCCACGAATTGCTAATAACACATTTAGCAAAATGGTTCTAGAACTGCGTGCTTAGACTATCCAAAAATTCTGAGTGACAACTGATAGCAGGTTTAAGAAAACACAGTTTATATATCATTATATTTCTCTGATCTATCGATGACGTTACTTTTCACGTTACTATGTGTAACGAGGAATTGGAACCAGAGTTACAAGATAAAGGCTTAACGGCCGGTCTTCCGTCGAGCGCTTTCGATCGGCATCAAATACTTATTATGTGTAACGGGTTTTCTCTGTACGAATGCCCGCTTCTGAAGATCAAAGAGCCCAGGGTTTTCTGACTTCCCCTGAGTACGAACTTCAAAAGATTCAATGCTTTTCACGTGCGGTCTATCAGGTATCGTATGATTGACAGATAAGCTTCGCGTGAGAAGACGAGGTAAACAAACCTGATTCGCCACCTGTTATGAAGGGCAGGTCACGAAAGTTTGTAAACACTTCGTTTGCTTATGATCAAAGAAAAGAGGCGTGACGAAAAAAGTACGCTTGTGTAAGTAAACACAGGCAGAAAATGCATGGTTTTGCTAGCAAATCAGAGAACGCTACGAGATTTACAAAAACTGTCAGATTACTGTAGGCTGTTTTTTCATTTTACGTCACAGTGTTGAACGAGGATAATTTGAAAATGTCCTTTTCTGTTTCACTCCAGCATTCCGCATTGTGCAGAAGAGTACATAGCGATGCGTTACATGATAACAACCTCCAGCATAAGAATGGATGTAGAAGCAGCTACTGCAGCCTTAAGGTGGTTGACTGAAACTTCATTAACAAAGACAGTTATTGTGTCAGACTCTCAGTCCATGCTTCGGAAGGTCCAAAATGGAAGCCTACGGCATTAGTGGAAAACATTTATAGAAGCTTCGAATCTGTGGAAACTGGTATGGATCTACTGTCCTGGTCATGCAGAGGTACACGGTAATGAGAGAGATGACAGACTAGCCTCAAGAGCACACATAGTGGGGACACTGGACGTGAAGAGATACTGAGAACAGTTAATGATCTCCTGTTAGAGAATGACACTGCAATAGATGAATCAACAAGGATAAGATTGCTAGAATTTGGCATCAAATATAAGTCTAGCAGAGACTGACTGCTTTGACGGTCGGTGGCTAAGGATGGAAGAAGAAGAAGAAGAAGAAGAAGAGATGGACGTATGAGAGGATGCATCCTTCGTGTATACAACCAGAGCGCTACAGAAACAGTTAGCATTCCTACCCTTCGACATATGCTGGGGGAGTCTGAGAACCTACAGGTTTGCCCGGATTGCAATGATGTCGATTATGTTCAACAATAATAGATAAGCACAGAAAGTACGCAACTCTCGTATAATCTTAATTTAATGTTTCTTCTGTACTAAGAAGATTTCCAGATGTAGTTTAGATTGTGTCGTGGAATATTCTAATCCACATATATAAATTATCAAGTAAATATAAAGCCTAATAAATACATATAATAAATAAAGGAAGAAGAATGGTAAAGAACAGTGCTGTCACAATGACTGTACTCGAAAACCCCTTGTTTTCTACTGCGTATGCAAATTGTAACGTTTCACGTTGATATTAAAGGCCTTCTGCAACATACACGCGTTTCCCAAACACACAATAAAATGTGCTGCCTTTCTAAGAAAAACCTTGAAATATGCAAGTTGACCTAAATTTTAAATTCCATTCATGTCTTTTTCTACACTATGTTACCAAGATCAAAAGACAGATGGACAAAAGGATAGCGAGAAGGGAGAGGCAGAAAGCCGAACACTAAACACGCTTCGCGCGATACACAAATGCTGCCATCACGCGTGTAAGACTACATGCACTAACTTTTTTTTCAGACGGACAGTGATAAAATACATTACCCATCCCAGAGTTAGGTTTATAAATCCTGAAAAACTCTTATTAGAAAAGATAACATTAGATGGGTTTACGGTTGAAAACATAACAGTACCCAGACAGCACATCTTCGAAACAGGAGGTAGAAAATACATATTTTGAACGCAGCCACGTAGCTCTTTTAAATTTGTATATTTGGGTTCCTTAGGGCTTGCTGACAAAGAATATGTAAAACGTTACGCAAATAGTCCAGGAATTAATAAATTATACCCAAAATAAAATAGTGGGGATGCCTGACAGCATGGAATCATTTCTGCTCATAAAATTTTTTTATAACGTGTTTGAAAAAAATCTTACGTTACAGAATTAGCCTACCATGTAAACTCCAAATTGATTGGAGCGCAACAAATGAAAGACTAACCACGATTGGTCGGGCTATAAATACTATCTTTCGTTGTTAGGGGAGACGTGAAAAGGTAACATTTTTTCAAACACTTGTCGAAACGTGGCCTCATTGGCTAGACTCGCTGATATACTCACTTAGGAGCGTTAGTTCGAGACCACTAGTGCAAATAATCTTGATAAAGCAACAGTGCGTTGAAGCCAGCTCATATTTGTGTTAAATAAAAGCCTGGAACATAAGCAGATGGGAATTTGTGCCAGTAATTGTGCCAGAATTCATTGCTAATCAACGTATCTGTGTTTATTTCCATGAAATTGTGGTAAGCTTGAACCATTCAGTATCTTTTAATGAAAATTGAATGTAAATTGTTAATTTATGCCTGTATATATATATATGTGTAGTTCAGTGGCAAACAGGAGATAAAGCCTATAATGCTCCAGCCTGAACAGAGGGTGTCGGAGGGAAGTAAAACGGCATGGAATGGCCAAATAGTACACTGACACCTGGATGATTGATTAGACAGAAATAATGCTGGAAGTGCAGAGGCGTGGTAACCATTAAGGAGGGTAATGCTGGTATAAAGTATTTCAGATGAAGCTGACAGTTGGCCTAACGCTCTGAACTCAATGTTTGTGTTGTATTGTGCTCAGTGTAGAACTAGAGTATCAATTAGTTATGAAGTAGAAGGTACATCCTTCTTGTTTTCAGGGACCGTGGTCTTGATGGTACTGAGCAGCACCTGGTCAGAGCTTTGCTGAATCCAGAGTCGGACAGCATACTCCTTGGTCTTTTTAGCTATCAGTGAGGTGTCTCCAGAGCCCAGAGGAGAATTCGAGCAGAGGAGTCCTTTCCTGCCGCCATCACGCAAGATAAGCTGATTTGGCCAGCTGAGCTCAACATTATGTCCCCTCATCTTGAAATGACTTTGTAAAAATAACATTCAGAGGGGAATTTAATTGTCTTAATATCAGGAACTGAGAACATCTCCAATACTAGTCCCAAAAGACAAACTATTGAAGTCATGATGACAAATACCAACAGAGCTTGAACAAAACAAAAAACCAGTATTACCTCATATTACTACTACACAACTGACACACATAGGATATTTTTAATAATATATGTCACTACAATATTCATATTGATAAAGTCTGTACATATACTTGTAATTAAAATTGATTGTGATTCCTGGTTCCTTTGTATTTGAATCAGGACACATATACCTTTATGATAACCATGAATACATATTGTTATTTGAAAAGTTATCAGTGACTCCTTAAGATATTCTCATAGAGTGTTATATGTATGTGAGTGTCACAGTGTTGTCAAGAGTAGTGGATTAAATTAAATTGTTTATCTGTCTGTTGTTGTGACTTACACTTCATCACACACATACCCTAGACACATAACGTAGTCATCACACTATTCCAGAATAATTCTGACTGAGATATATAGATATGTGGTAGCAAGTAAGGTTATCTATAATACACTACTCTTAATAGATATAGATACCTTCACAGCTGATCTCAGTCAGTACACTAAGTTCCCTATAAATATTTATAACATCCCACTTCACCACATATATTGGGGTCTCGCTCTTGGGATTTTGAATCTTTCCCTATTAAAAATATTGGGGGGGGTAATTCACTTCAGGGAATATAAGAATTAAAAGGTATCCTTGGGTGGAATTAAATAAGGTTGAGCTCACGGTGCCTGTGTTGTCCATTAGATATATTTAGAGATTAAATTGTTGGTTAGACATTGTAGAAATTTACCTGATAGACAATGGCGGACCTGGCCAAGTTTCGATCTGCTGCTGTACAGACTGCAAAAGAGTTAGGATTAGATGGGCAAGTTATGGTTGCCTATGTCACTACGGAATGTGACAAATTTATTGAACGCGAAGAAAGAAGATTAGAAAAAGAGGCCGAAAGAAAGTTAGAGGCTGAAAGGGAAATTAAGAAGTTACAATTTGAGGCTGAGGCTGAGACTAAGAGGTTGCAGATTGAGGCTGAGGCTAAGAAATTGGAAGCAGAAAGAGAAGACAAAAGATTAGCTGCAGAAAGAGAAAGAAGACAGCTGAGGAAAGAAAGAAATTAGCTGCAGAAAGAGAAGAGAAGAAATTAGCTGCAGAAAGGGAAGAAAGAGAAGAGAGCTGCAGAGAGGGAAGCAGCAGAAAAGGAGGAGAAAAGATTACAAAGGGAACATGAGTTACGACTAAGGGAGTTTGAGTTTCAAGGCCATGCTCCTGAAAATGGTGCCAGTCCCTTTGCCTCTGATGCCACTGCTAGCCAAGGAGCCTCAACCTCAGCTATGAATTTTCATTTAGATCATTTTGTTGAGAAAGACGATGATATTGAGAGCTATATAAATAGGTATGAGCTATTAGCTACCACGTATGGGTTAGAGAGAGAAAGGTGGAGCTTAAAGTTATCTCAGGGACTTCGTGGGGCAGCTTATGAAGTTTTTGCAAAAATGAGCAGAGGTGATCAGGAAAATTATGACATGCTAAAGCAGGCTCTTTTGTTAAGGTATGAAAAGAATGCAGAATTTTATAGGAAAAAAATTTAGGAATGCTAAACTACTGTCAGGTGAAACCTATCACCAGTTCTCTGCACGAATAGAGACATACTTGGAGAAATGGACTTCTCTGGGGAAAACCCAAGATCTTAAGGAAATGGTCCTTATAGAGCAATTAAGAGAGTCCATGGCTCCAGACCTGAGAAAGTTTCTCATGGAACAAGGTGCAGAGAGGCTGGGTGAGTTGCTAAATGTTGCTGAAAGGGATCAAGCAGCTCAAGCAGAGGTAACAGGTAATAAAAAGAAACAGGTGGACAACTTTAGGGCACCACAGAACTTTAATAAATTTGATCCTAAGGATCAAAATAAAGGTAAGCACCAATTTGATAGGCCACGGTATGAAAATAAAAATAAATTCCCACAATTCGATGAAAGGAAATATGATGAAAGAAAATCTTTCAACCAAGGAAAAAAGGTGGTGTAAAAATTGTCAGATGGACAATCATGACACTGACCGTTGCAGAAGGAAACCTGTGTATATGGCAACCCTTCAGGTCAGGTCGACCTCAAGACAGGAGGAGGATATTATGTTGGATACCACTCCAGAAGAGATGAGGAAGGCACAGGCTGGAGATAAAACACTCAAGCCTTGTTTCAGAAAATTGTCAACTTGTCATACAACTCCAGGCAAGGGAGATTTTTACATGAAAAACAAGTCGATGTATAGGAAGACTGGAGCTAGATCCAACGGTCAGGGACACCCGGCACTTCCTCAAAGACATCGGGCAGACCTAATAAGCAGCCTACATGTGAAACCAGATGGGGACCATGAGAAGATAGGTACCATCATTCAAAAGGTGGCTCACAATTATTATTGGCCCAAAGCAAGATGGGACATTGAGAATTTTGTAGAAAGGTGTAGCATAGCACATGAGGGAACACCCACAAGTGGAAACATGGATCAAATGATAAGCCGAAAATCCCTCAATCGGACTTAAACAAACTGGAGGAAGAGGATGTAGGGAGGAAATCTCTCATCAAGAATTTTAAGAGGGGAGAAAGCCCCAAAAGAAAAATTGGTAGCGGTCGTTTTGTGAATGATAATTCTGGGAGGAAAAATCATCACTATAAAGCTTCGAGTGGAAGAGACCATACCGGTGCATGGACAAATAGGTCCACACAATTAAAGGTCCACATGTAGCTATGTTAAGAACGTGGACTGATGAAAAGGCAGAGGAAAACATTACATCTTCATACCAATATGTGAATGAGCTGACCACTCGGTTAAAAACTGGCTGGAAACTTGCCAATGAAAATTTGAAACAAGCCAGGAAGAAACATGCTGCCTATTATAACAGGAAGGCGAAAGACAGAAATTTGGCTGTGGGAGAGTGTGGTGAAGTGGGATGTTATAAATACTTATAGGGAACTTAGTGTACTGACTGAGATCAGCTGTGAAGGTATCTATATCTATTAAGAGTAGTGTATTATAGATAACCTTACTTGCTACCACATATCTATATATCTCAGTCAGAATTATTCTGGAATAGTGTGATGCTACGTTATTTGTCTAGGGTATGTGTATGATGAAGTGTAAGTCACAACAACAGACAGATAAACAATTTAATTTAATCCACTACTCTTGACAACACTGTGACACTCACATACATATAACAATCTACAAAGATATCTTAAAAGAGTCACTGATAAACTTTCAAATAACAATATGTATTCATTACTGGCATGAATGAATATGTGTCCTGATTCAACTACAAGGGAACCAGGAATCACAATCAATTTAAATTACAAGTTATGTACAGAATGTATTTAATATGAATATTGTAGTGACATATATTATTACAAATGTTCTATGTGTGTCAGTTGTGTAGTAGTAAAATGAGGTACTACTGGTTTTGTTTTGTTCAAGCTCTGTTGGTATTTGTCATCATGACTTCAATAGTTTGTCTTTAGGGACTAGTATTGGAGATGTTCACAGTTCCTGATTTTAAGACAAGTAAATTCCCCTCTTAATGTTAATTTTACAAAGTCAGTTCAAGATGAGGGGACATAATGTTGAGCTCAGCTGGCCAAGTTAGCTTATCTGGCGTGATGGCGGCAGGAAAGGACTCCTCTGCTCGAATTCTCCTCTGGGCTCTGGAGACACATCTCTGATAGCTAAAAGGACCAAGGAGTATGCTGTCCGACACTGGATTCAGCAAAGCTCTGACCAGGTGCTGCTCAGTACCATCAAGACCACTGTCCCTGAAATCAAGAAGGATGTACCTTCTACTTCATAACTAACTTAAACTCTCTTGTTACATTGATCACAACACAGCACAAACATTGAGTTCAGAGCATTAGGCCAACTGTCAGCTTCATTTGAAATACTTTATTCCAGTATTACCCTTCTTAATGGTTACTACGCCTCTGCACTTCCAGCATTATTTCTTTCTAGTCAATCATCCAGGTGTCAGTGTACTGTTTGGCCATTCCATGCCGTTTTACTTCTCTCCGACACCCTCTGTTCAGGCTGGAGCATTACAGGCTTTACCTCACGTTGGCCACTGAACTACACATATATATACAGGCATAAATCAACAATTCACATTCAATTTTCATTAAAAGATATTGAATGGTTCAAGCTTACCACAATTCATACGAATAAACACAGATACGTTGATTAGCAATGAATTCTGGCACAAACTGGCACAAATTCCCATCTGCTTATCTTCCAGGCTTTTATTTAGCAAAATATATGCTGGCTTCAACGCACTGATGCTTTATCAAGCTATTTTAAACAAGTGGTTTCGAACTAACGCTCCCAAGTGTGTATATCAGCGAGTCTGACCAATGAGCCCCGTTTCGACAAGTGTTTGAAAAAATGTTACCTTTCCCCGTTTCCCCTAACAACCAAGATAGTATTTATAGCCCGACCAATCGTGGTTAGGCTTTCATTTGTTGCGCTCCAATCAATTTGGAGTTTACATGGTAGGCTATTTATGTAACGTAAATTTTTTTCAAACACGTTATAAAAAAAATTTTATGAGCAGAAATGATTTTATGCTGTCAGGCACCCCCAATATTTTATTTTGGGTATAATTTATTAATTCCTGGACTATTTGCGTAACGTTTTACATATTATTTGTCAGCAAGCCCTAAGGAACCCAAAAATACAAATTTAAAGGAGCTACGTGGCTGCATTCAAAATATGCAATTTCTTCTACCTCCTGTTTCGAAGATGTGCTGTCTGGGTACTGTTATGTTTTCAACCGTAAACCCATCTAATGTTATCTTTTCTAATAAGAGTTTTTTATGATTTATAAACCTAACTCTGGGAAGGGGTAGTGTATTTTATCACTGTCCGTCTGAAAAAAATTAGTGCATGTAGACTTACACGCGTGATGCATGCGTTCCTGATTTTCAGCCCTCCCCTCTCTCTTTCTCCTTTTGTCCATCTGTTCGTTCGTTTTGGTAACGCAGTATAATTAATGTTAGGATTAATTTAGGTCATTACGCAGTACGTCTCAATGTTTTTCTTAGAAATGCAGCACACGTTTCATTGAAGAAGGCGGGTAATAATACAGTAAGCTTTTATATCAACGTGAAAGCGTTACAATTTGCAGACGAAGCAGAAAACAAGGGGGATTTCGAGTACATTCTTTGTGACAGCACTGTTATTTTACCATTGCTCTTCTCTTTATTAATTTTATTTGTTAGGCTTCATATTTACCTAATAATTTATATATGTGGATTAGAATATTTCATGACACCTCCCCTCTTAAAACAGACATTATATGTCAGTCCTTTATTCTATATACACATAGAGAAATTTATTATTATTTCTGGGGTTTACGGTGATTCTCATCACACGGATGGCGGCTTAAAAAATCCGCTCCCAAATTGGTTTTTCCAGATATATACTCAATGCTAAAATTATATGGAGCCAGAAGCAAAGACCATCGGAGTAACCTAGAGTTCTCATGCTTAGCCTGTGCTAAAAACGATAAAGGTTTGTGATCTGTTTGCAACTTAAATGCCTTCCCATATAGATAAATATTGAATTTCTTTATTGCCCATATTACTGCAAGACATTCTTTTTCGCTAGTTGAGTAGTTGATTTCAGCTTTATTCAACTTTCTGCTAGCATATGCCACTGGGCTTAATTCCCCATCCAATGCATCTGATTTCTGTAGTAGAGTTGCACCTAACCCAATATTACTTGCATCCGTCCTTACTATGAATTCTTGACTTAAGTCAGGTAATTTCAAAATGGGTTTACTTGTGAGCTTTTCCTTCAATTCTTGGTAAGTCATTTCACATGGTGGTGTCCATGTAATGCGATCTGGAAGTCCTTTACGTGTCAATTCAGTTAACGGTGCACATATGGAATTAAAGTTTTTGATATACTTCTGGTAGAAACCACATAATGAGACAAAGGATCTCACGTCCTTCTTGGTTTGTGGTCTCGGGGCTTTCTGTAGTTTCTCTAAATTCTTTGGGTCAGGGGTCATGTTTCCCTGATAAACTGTGTGTCCCAAAAATTCCAATTCTTTACATCCAACGCAACATTTGGTTGGTCGGGCTGTTAAATTTGCCTCCCTAAGTCGATCAAACAGCATGTTCAGAGAGTCAATGTGTTCCTCAAATGTTTCTGTTGCTATAAGGATATCATCCATAAAATTTGTTATACAGGGATTATTCAGAGGATCCAATAATTTTCTCATCATTCTAGAGAAGACACTAGGCGCATTCTTCAATCCAAATGGCAATCTATTAAACTCATAGTGTCCTTCTGAGGTACTAAAAGCTAGGTATGGTCTAACCTCAGGCTTTACTGGAATCTGATAGTATCCTTTACTCAGATCCACTTTTGAGAAATATTTAGCTTTATTTAGCCTGGCAAACAGCTGATTTGTATCCGGCAATGGATCCACCTGTCCTTCTGTAATAGCATTCAGTCTCCTGTAATCTATACAGAGTCTATGTTCTCCAGAGGGCTTCCTTAAGAGTACCACCCCGGAACTATACGAAGACTCACTGTGCGAAATAATTCCTTCCTTCAACAGATAGTCTATCTCTTCCTTCAAAGCTTTTTCCTTAGCAAACGGAATCGAATATGGTTTCATACAGACAGGTGTGGGGTCTATCAGTTTCATATCATATTCCAATAGGTTTGTATGCCCTGGTCGGTATGTTAACACCTCTGCATGATTATTTAGAACCTGTTGCACTCTCTCTTTCTGAGTTTTCGTTAAATGTGTACTGATTTTCACCTGTGCTGCTGTCTCACAGGGGTGTAATGGATATTGAAAATGATGAAAGTGGTTCCTTTTTCATCTCCATGGCGATGGACAAGGTCAACAAGTGTGTCTCTTCCTGATGTTCTCTTTCCAAATATTTCTTCAGGAGATTCACATGATAGATTTTTTCTTTCCCCTTCTTATCTATCTTATAATTTGTTCTAGACACCTTCTCTAGAACTGTATATGGACCCTGCCATCCAATTTGTAACTTATTCTGGCTCTCAGGCAAAAGAAGCAGTACTTTCTCTCCCACAGCCAAATTTCTGTCTTTCGCCTTCCTGTTATAATAGGCAGCATGTTTCTTCCTGGCTTGTTTCAAATTTTCATTGGCAAGTTTCCAGCCAGTTTTTTAACCGAGTGGTCAGCTCATTCACATACTGGTATGAAGATGTAATGTTTTCCTCTGCCTTTTCATCAGTCCACGTTCTTAACAAAGCTACATATGGACCTTTAATTGTGTGGACCTATTTGTCCATGCACCGGTATGGTCTCTTCCACTCGAAGCTTTATAGTGATGATTTTTCCTCCCAGAATTTTCATTCACAAAACGACCGCTACCAATTTTTCTTTTGGGGCTTTCTCCCCACTTAAAATTCTTGATGAGAGATTTCCTCTCTACATCCTCTTCCTCCAGTTTGTTTAAGTCCGATTGAGGGATTGTCGGCTTATCCTGGGGTAAGACATCTGTTTGCACTCTCCGCATAGTGGCCATTGTAAAACAGTTAAGTGAAGCTTGTCCGTGAAAAGGGGCTTCCCATTCCATTTGGTCCACCTTATCAAATCTATTTTTCTTTTATTATCAGGCCTAATTTTGCTCCGGGGCGTGTCCAGGTCCTGATCCATGTTCCCACTTGTGGGTGTTCCCTCATGTGCTATGCTACACCTTTCTACAAAATTCTCAATGTCCCATCTTGCTTTGGGCCAATAATAATTGTGAGCCACCTTTTGAATGATGGTACCTATCTTCTCATGGTCCCCATCTGGTTTCACATGTAAGCTCCTTATTAAGTCTGCCCTATATCTTTTTGGAAGAACCAGCTGTCCGTGACCATGGGATCTAGTTCCGGCCTTCCTATACATCAACTTGTTTTTCATGTAAAAATCTCCCTTGCCTGGAGTTGTATGACACGTTGACAATTTTCTGAAACAAGGCTTGAGTGTTTTATCCCCAGCCTGTGCCTTCCTCATCTCTTCTGGAGTGGTATCTAACATAATATCCTCCTCCTGTCTTGAGGTCGACCTGACCTGAAGGGTTGCCATATACACAGGTTTCCTTCTGCAACGGTCAGTGTCATGATTGTCCATCTGACAATTCTTACACCACCTTTTTCCTTGGTTGAAAGATTTTCTTTTCATTATATTTCCTTTCATCGAATTGTGGGAATTTATTTTTATTGTCATACCGTGGCCTATCAAATTGGTGCTTACCTTTATTTTGATCCCTAGGATCAAATTTATTAAAGTTCTGTGGTGCCCTAAAGTTATCCACCTGTTTCTTTTTATTACCTGTTACCTCTGCTTGAGCTGCTTGATACCTTTCAGCAACATTTAGCAACTCACCCAGCCTCTCTGCACCTTGTTCCATGAGAAACTTTCTCAGGTCTGGAGCCATGGACTCTCTTAGTTGCTCTATAAGGACCATTTCCTTAAGATCTTGGGTTTTCCCCAGAGAAGTCCATTTCTCCAAGTATGTCTCGATTCGTGCAGAGAACTGGTGATAGGTTTCACCTGACAGTAGTTTAGCATTCCTAAATTTTTTCCTGTAAAACTCTGCATTCTTTTCATACCTTAACAAAAGAGCCTGCTTTAGCATGTCATAATTTTCCTGATCACCTCTGCTCATTTTTGCAAAAACTTCATAAGCTGCCACACGAAGTCCCTGAGATAACTTTAAGCTCCACCTTTCTCTCTCTAACCCATACGTGGTAGCTAATAGTTCGTACCTATTTATATAGCTCTCAATATCATCGTCTTTCTCAACAAAATGATCTAAATGAAAGTTCATAGCTGAGGTCGAGGCTCCCTGAGTAACCGTAGCATCAGAGGCAAAGGGACTGGCACCATTTTCAGGAGCATGGCCTTGAAACTCAAACTCCCTTAGTCGTAACTCATGTTCCCTTTGTAATCTCTTCTCCTCCTTTTCTGCTTCCCTCTCTGCAGCTAATCTCTTCCCTTCTCTTTCTGCAGCTAATTTCTTCTCTTCTCTTTCTGCAGCTAATTTCTTCTCTTCTCTTTCTGCAGCTAATCTTTTGTCTTCTCTTTCTGCTTCCAATTTCTTAGCCTCTTTGTCAGCCTCAATCTGCAACCTCTTAGTCTCAGCCTCAGCTTGCAACCTCTTAATTTCCCTTTCAGCCTCTAACCTTCTTTCGGCTTCTTTTTCTAATCTTCTTTCTTCGCGTTCAATAAATTTGTCACATTCCGTTGTGACATAGGCAACCATAACTTGCCCATCTAATCCTAACTCTTTTGCAGTCTGAACCGCAGCAGATCGAAATTTGGCCAGGTCCGCCATTGTCTATCAGGTAAATTTTTATAATGTCTACCCAACAATTCAATTTCTAACTATATATCTAATGGACAACACAGGCACCGTGAGCTCAACCTTATTTAATTCCACCCAAGGATACCTTTTAATTCTTATATTCCCTGAAGTGAATTACCCCCAATATTTTTAATAGTTAAAGATTCAAAATCCCAAGAGCGAGACCCCAATATATGTGGTGAAGTGGGATGTTATAAATACTTATAGGGAACTTAGTGTACTGACTGAGATCAGCTGTGAAGGTATCTATATCTATTAAGAGTAGTGTATTATAGATAACCTTACTTGCTACCACATATCTATATATCTCAGTCAGAATTATTCTGGAATAGTGTGATGCTACGTTATGTGTCTAGGGTATGTGTATGATGAAGTGTAAGTCACAACAACAGACAGATAAACAATTTAATTTAATCCACTACTCTTGACAACACTGTGACACTCACATACATATAACACTCTACAAAGATATCTTAAAAGAGTCACTGATAAAACTTTCAAATAACAATATGTATTCATTACTGGCATGAATGAATATGTGTCCTGATTCAACTACAAGGGAACCAGGAATCACAATCAATTTAAATTACAAGTTATGTACAGAATGTATTTAATATGAATATTGTAGTGACATATATTATTACAAATGTTCTATGTGTGTCAGTTGTGTAGTAGTAAAATGAGGTAATACTGGTTTTGTTTTGTTCAAGCTCTGTTGGTATTTGTCATCATGACTTCAATAGTTTGTCTTTAGGGACTAGTATTGGAGATGTTCACAGTTCCTGATTTTAAGACAAGTAAATTCCCCTCTTAATGTTAATTTTACAAAGTCAGTTCAAGATGAGGGGACATAATGTTGAGCTCAGCTGGCCAAGTTAGCTTATCTGGCGTGATGGCGGCAGGAAAGGACTCCTCTGCTCGAATTCTCCTCTGGGCTCTGGAGACACCTCACTGATAGCTAAAAGGACCAAGGAGTATGCTGTCCGACACTGGATTCAGCAAAGCTCTGACCAGGTGCTGCTCAGTACCATCAAGACCACTGTCCCTGAAATCAAGAAGGATGTACCTTCTACTTCATAACTAACTTAAACTCTCTTGTTACATTGATCACAACACAGCACAAACATTGAGTTCAGAGCATTAGGCCAACTGTCAGCTTCATTTGAAATACTTTATTCCAGTATTACCCTTCTTAATGGTTACCACGCCTCTGCACTTCCAGCATTATTTCTTTCTAGTCAATCATCCAGGTGTCAGTGTACTGTTTGGCCATTCCATGCCGTTTTACTTCTCTCCGACACCCTCTGTTCAGGCTGGAGCATTACAGGCTTTACCTCACGTTGGCCACTGAACTACACATATATATACAGGCATAAATCAACAATTCACATTCAATTTTCATTAAAAGATATTGAATGGTTCAAGCTTACCACAATTCATACGAATAAACACAGATACGTTGATTAGCAATGAATTCTGGCACAAACTGGCACAAATTCCCATCTGCTTATCTTCCAGGCTTTTATTTAGCAAAACATATGCTGGCTTCAACGCACTGATGCTTTATCAAGCTATTTTAAACAAGTGGTTTCGAACTAACGCTCCCAAGTGTGTATATCAGCGAGTCTGACCAATGAGCCCCGTTTCGACAAGTGTTTGAAAAAATGTTACCTTTCCCCGTTTCCCCTAACAACCAAGATAGTATTTATAGCCCGACCAATCGTGGTTAGGCTTTCATTTGTTGCGCTCCAATCAATTTGGAGTTTACATGGTAGGCTATTTCTGTAACGTAAATTTTTTTCAAACACGTTAAAAAAAAAATCTTATGAGCAGAAATGATTTTATGCTGTCAGGCACCCCCAATATTTTATTTTGGGTATAATTTATTAATTCCTGGACTATTTGCGTAACGTTTTACATATTATTTGTCAGCAAGCCCTAAGGAACCCAAAAATACAAATTTAAAGGAGCTACGTGGCTGCATTCAAAATATGCAATTTCTTCTACCTCCTGTTTCGAAGATGTGCTGTCTGGGTACTGTTATGTTCTCAACCGTAAACCCATCTAATGTTATCTTTTCTAATAAGAGTTTTTTATGATTTATAAACCTAACTCTGGGAAAGGGTAGTGTATTTTATCACTGTCCGTCTGAAAAAAAATTAGTGCATGTAGACTTACACGCGTGATGCATGCGTTCCTGATTTTCAGCCCTCCCCTCTCTCTTTATCCTTTTGTCCATCTGTTCGTTCGTTTTGGTAACGCAGTATAATTAATGTTAGGATTAATTTAGGTCATTACGCAGTACGTCTCAATGTTTTTCTTAGAAATGCAGCACATGTTTCATTGAAGAAGGCGGGTAATAATACAGTAAGCTTTTATATCAACGTGAAAGCGTTACAATTTGCAGACGAAGCAGAAAACAAGGGGGATTTCGAGTACATTCTTTGTGACAGCACTGTTATTTTACCATTGCTCTTCTCTTTATTAATTTTATTTGTTAGGCTTCATATTTACCTAATAATTTATATATGTGGATTAGAATATTTCATGACAGAGAGAAAGTACTGCTTCTTTTGCCTGGGAGTCAGAATAAGTTACAAATTGGATGGCAGGGTCCATATACAGTTCTAGAGAAGGTGTCTAGAACAAATTATAAGATAGATAAGAAGGGGAAAGAAAAAATCTATCATGTGAATCTCCTGAAGAAATATTTGGAAAGAGAACATCAGGAAGAGACACACTTGTTGACCTTGTCCATCGCCATGGAGATGAAAAAGGAACCACTTTCATCATTTGAATATCCATTATTACACCCCTGTGAGACAGCAGCACAGGTGAAAATCAGTACACATTTAACGAAAACTCAGAAAGAGAGAGTGCAACAGGTTCTAAATAATCATGCAGAGGTGTTAACAGACCGACCAGGGCATACAAACCTATTGGAATATGATATGAAACTAATAGACGCCACACCTGTCTGTATGAAACCATATTCGATTCCGTTTGCTAAGGAGAAAGCTTTGAAGGAAGAGATAGACTATCTGTTGAAGGAAGGAATTATTTCGCACAGTGAGTCTTCGTATAGTTCCGGTGTTGTACTCTTGAGGAAGCCCTCTGGAGAACATAGACTCTGTATAGATTACAGGAGACTGAATGCTATTACAGAAGGACAGGTGGATCCATTGCCGGATACAAATCAGCTGTTTGCCAGACTAAATAAAGCTAAATATTTCTCAAAAGTGGATCTGAGTAAAGGATACTATCAGATTCCAGTGAAGCCTGAGGTTAGACCATACCTAGCTTTTAGTACCTCAGAAGGACACTATGAGTTTAATAGATTGCCATTTGGATTGAAGAATGCGCCTAGTGTCTTCTCTAGAATGATGAGAAAATTATTGGATCCTCTGAATAATCCCTGTATAAAATTTTATGGATGATATCCTTATAGCAACAGAAACATTTGAGGAACACATTGACTCTCTGAACATGCTGTTTGATCGACTTAGGGAGGCAAATTTAACAGCCCGACCAACCAAATGTTGCGTTGGATGTAAAGAATTGGAATTTTTGGGACACACAGTTTATCAGGGAAACATGACCTCTGACCCAAAGAATTTAGAGAAACTACAGAAAGCCCCGAGACCACAAACCAAGAAGGACGTGAGATCCTTTGTCTCATTATGTGGTTTCTACCAGAAGTATATCAAAAACTTTAATTCCATATGTGCACCGTTAACTGAATTGACACGTAAAGGACATCCAGATCGCATTACATGGACACCACAATGTGAAATGACTTACCAAGAATTGAAGGAAAAGCTCACAAGTAAACCCATTTTGAAATTACCTGACTTAAGTCAAGAATTCATAGTAAGGACGGATGCAAGTAATATTGGGCTAGGAGCAACTCTACTACAGAAATCAGATGCATTGGATGGGGAATTAAGCCCAGTGGCATATGCTAGCAGAAAGTTGAATAAAGCTGAAATCAATTACTCAACTAGCGAAAAGGAATGTCTTGCAGTAATATGGGCAATAAAGAAATTCAATATTTATCTGTATGGGAAGGCATTTAAGTTGCAAACAGACCACAAACCTTTATCGTTTCTAGCACAGGCTAAGCATGAGAACTCTAGGTTACTCCGATGGTCTTTACTTCTGGCTCCATATAGTTTTAGCATTGAGTATATATCTGGAAAAACCAATTTGGGAGCGGATTTTTTAAGCCGCCATCCGTGTGATGAGAATCACCGTAAACCCCAGAAATAATAATAAATTTCTCTATGTGAATATGGAATAAAGGACTGACATATAATGTCTGTTTTAAGAGGGGAGGTGTCGTGGAATAATCTAATCCACATATATAAATTATCAAGTAAATATAAAGCCTAATAAATACATATAATAAATAAAGGAAGAAGAATGGTAAAGAACAGTGCTGTCACAATGACTGTACTCGAAAACCCCTTGTTTTCTACTGCGTATGCAAATTGTAACGTTTCACGTTGATATAAAAGGCCTTCTGCAACATACACGCGTTTCCCAAACACACAATAAAATGTGCTGCCTTTCTAAGAAAAACCTTGAAATATGCAAGTTGACCTAAATTTTAAATTCCATTCATGTCTTTTTCTACACTATGTTACCAAGATCAAAAGACAGATGGACAAAAGGATAGCGAGAAGGGAGAGGCAGAAAGCCGAACACTAAACACGCTTCGCGCGATACACAAATGCTGCCATCACGCGTGTAAGACTACATGCACTAACTTTTTTTCAGACGGACAGTGATAAAATACATTACCCATCCCAGAGTTAGGTTTATAAATCCTGAAAAAACTCTTATTAGAAAAGATAACATTAGATGGGTTTACGGTTGAAAACATAACAGTACCCAGACAGCACATCTTCGAAACAGGAGGTAGAAAATACATATTTTGAACGCAGCCACGTAGCTCTTTTAAATTTGTATATTTGGGTTCCTTAGGGCTTGCTGACAAAGAATATGTAAAACGTTACGCAAATAGTCCAGGAATTAATAAATTATACCCAAAATAAAATAGTGGGGATGCCTGACAGCATGGAATCACTTCTGCTCATACAATCATTTTATCAAGTGTTTGAAAAAAAATCTTACGTTACAGAATTAGCCTACCATGTAAACTCCAAATTGATTGGAGCGCAACAAATGAAAGACTAACCACGATTGGTCGGGCTATAAATACTATCTTTCGTTGTTAGGGGAGACGTGAAAAGGTAACATTTTTTCAAACACTTGTCGAAACGTGGCCTCATTGGCTAGACTCGCTGATATACTCACTTAGGAGCGTTAGTTCGAGACCACTAGTGCAAATAATCTTGATAAAGCAACAGTGCGTTGAAGCCAGCTCATATTTGTGTTAAATAAAAGCCTGGAACATAAGCAGATGGGAATTTGTGCCAGTAATTGTGCCAGAATTCATTGCTAATCAACGTATCTGTGTTTATTTCCATGAAATTGTGGTAAGCTTGAACCATTCAGTATCTTTTAATGAAAATTGAATGTAAATTGTTAATTTATGCCTGTATATATATGTGAAGTTCAGTGGCAAACAGGAGATAAAGCCTATAATGCTCCAGCCTGAACAGAGGGTGTCGGAGGGAAGTAAAACGGCATGGAATGGCCAAATAGTACACTGACACCTGGATGATTGATTAGACAGAAATAATGCTGGAAGTGCAGAGGCGTGGTAACCATTAAGGAGGGTAATGCTGGTATAAAGTATTTCAGATGAAGCTGACAGTTGGCCTAACGCTCTGAACTCAATGTGTGTGTTGTATTGTGCTCAGTGTAGAACTAGAGTATCAATTAGTTATGAAGTAGAAGGTACATCCTTCTTGTTTTCAGGGACCGTGGTCTTGATGGTACTGAGCAGCACCTGGTCAGAGCTTTGCTGAATCCAGAGTCGGACAGCATACTCCTTGGTCTTTTTAGCTATCAGTGAGGTGTCTCCAGAGCCCAGAGGAGAATTCGAGCAGAGGAGTCCTTCCCTGCCGCCATCACGCAAGATAAGCTGATTTGGCCAGCTGAGCTCAACATTATGTCCCCTCATCTTGAAATGACTTTGTAAAAATAACATTCAGAGGGGAATTTAATTGTCTTAATATCAGGAACTGAGAACATCTCCAATACTAGTCCCAAAAGACAAACTATTGAAGTCATGATGACAAATACCAACAGAGCTTGAACAAAACAAAACCAGTATTACCTCATATTACCACTACACAACTGACACACATAGGATATTTTAATAATATATGTCACTACAATATTCATATTGATAAAGTCTGTACATATACTTGTAATTAAAATTGATTGTGATTCCTGGTTCCTTTGTATTTGAATCAGGACACATATACCTTTATGATAACCATGAATACATATTGTTATTTGAAAAGTTATCAGTGACTCCTTAAGATATTCTCATAGAGTGTTATATGTATGTGAGTGTCACAGTGTTGTCAAGAGTAGTGGATTAAATTAAATTGTTTATCTGTCTGTTGTTGTGACTTACACTTCATCATACACATACCCTAGACACATAACGTAGTCATCACACTATTCCAGAATAATTCTGACTGAGATATATAGATATGTGGTAGCAAGTAAGGTTATCTATAATACACTACTCTTAATAGATATAGATACCTTCACAGCTGATCTCAGTCAGTACACTAAGTCCCCTATAAATATTTATAACATCCCACTTCACCACAGATTGGCAAGGCTGTTCTGGCTTTGTTCATTCTGTTACTGATGTCTTTGCTTGTTCTGCCGTCTGCTGTTACTATGCTTATTGGATATGTAAATGTATTTGTTTGTTCCAGCTTTTGATTCCTTATAAGGGCATTTACGGTCCTGAAATCTGTATAGCTAAGAAATATGTAGAAGAGCAAAAATGACAATCAGATAGTTACAGATTTTCATAGACGGGTTTTTGCGCGAAATAGAAGGATTGAAATTGTATGACAAGATCATTAACGTGGAACTGATTGAAAGACCGAAGACGCGTCAACAGTGATGAATACAGTTAGCGACTCATAGCTTGACTGGTTGCGTCAGGGTCAGCGAACCAGAGCTGACCAAGACGCTACTCCACCTCCAAGTGGTGGTCCTGGAAACAGGCTGCATCAGAGAGTAGGGATCGAAAAGGGAAGGCAAACCCGGTCCCAAAAAATGCCGTGCTGAAGTCGGATGCGTCGGCCGAAAGACGCAAATATCGCAACTCCGCTGTAAACGGACACAACGTAACCAACGTCCTTTTCAGGACGAACGAGGAAGAAGAAGAAGAAAGAAGACTGATTGAAAGAGCCAAACAAACACCAGTTAAGATAGAGAAAGAGAATACATTCGTGTTGAATATGACACACATTAAGAAAACAAACTAGTTGATAGCACTACAGGACAGTCCCTGTTCTAGACCTCACTGAGAAAGAGAAATAGGTAGGCCAAAAAATAAAAACCGCAGAGTGAAGAACAGTAGACAGAGATGGATAAAGAAGGTCTGGAAAGACTTTAAACGAATGGCACAATACAGGACGGGTTGTCGTGTTGGCACAATACAGGACGGGTTGTCGTGTTGGCACAATACAGGACGGGTTGTCGTGTTGGCACAATACAGGACGGGTTGTCGTGTTGGCACAATACAGGACGGGTTGTCGTGTTGGCACAATACAGAACTTGTTGTCGTGTTGGCACAATACAGGACGGGTTGTCGTGTTGTTTTTAAATACATGTGATTCCTGGGGAGCTGAAATGTATTGATTGACTGACTGATTAATTGACTGATTGATTGATCTTATGATCCTCGTAAAACCTTAAACAAAGTCAAAGCTTTAAAAGTAGTCCAATGATTGCAAATCTTCCATGCTGAAAATGTTAAATTTGGTTAGAAACAAGAAAATTGGATACGGACAGTTTTATTTTGGCACAGTCAGGAAATTTGCCACATTACGGTCAGAATTTCTTACTCGTATTCAAATGTTTGCATGGCTACCTGCAATAATCTGGCCAAGATAAAATGTCACCTAATGTTCACCTGCAGTAGTGGTTCTAAAGAAGTAGAGAATATTTCTCCGATTTAGACACGAAGAACATTGATATAGGAAAATAAATCCCAAGCGGCAGATGTCGAACGAACGAACGAACGAACTTTATTTTCAAAGGGAAGAGAATTTGGCATGCAGGCCCGTCTAACATTCCTCCCCCCTTCCATTCTCTAATCTTTTATACTGAATTCGTTTATTCTCATTTGAATTTTACAAATAAATTTCAAGTAATGCACCTTTTTAAAAGTAACATAACGGCATAATCATATTTACAGTATCAAATTATAATGAAAACAAAAATTTGTTGAAAATTATAAAAATCATCAGTGAAACGTACGTACGATATTCTATGATTATTTGGAAGCATAATCAGATAACTGGGCATTGTTACGTGGATGCTAGGGGCTTTGTGATCTAGTGCTGGTGGGGTATCAATAAACGAATAATCAATACTTCAAAAGAAACGGCCAAACGTAACTTGCTGTCGTGAGTTGGTCTGTTTTGACAACACGTCCTTCTGTGTACTCTGACGAAACCGCGCGCCATACTTTATGATAACTGCTTGATACACTGACCAATCAGAAGGTACCGTTCTGCCGTGTTTACAAAAGCATTGAACAGACAAAATGGCTAGGACTAATCCGTGCAACCGAGTGAAGGATGACATTTAATTACATAAGTAAGAAAGAAGTACCACCTGGAAGAGGTCTCTAATTCTACAACGGGAATGTTGCTCTACACGTCTGTGCAGAGACTTTCACGACCAGTAGTATAGGACGGGAGAAATCTTTGGTTGAATGCATCGAGGCCTCAGGTTTGTCCATAATTTGGCTGTTTAAAGTACGCATAGAATAAAATGCATTTAAGAAAGTAATAGATTAGTAGCTAGGAAGGTGTAGAATAATACAGAGTGTATTTAAAGCTTTAGATGAAGAAAATCGCTCCAGGAATAACGTAGATAAATAAAATCATAGTTTTCCTGATTTGCACACCTAGGCAGATTTTACAAACATTTTTGGATGCAAATACTAGCGAGCAGGGAAACCCGCTCTGAAGCCCGAGCTCACACTATAAATAACGTGTGTTCTCAACAAATTGGGCCAGTCATTAAAAAAAAAATTACAGTGAGCGCAAAAGTGTTAGTGAACAGTGCTTTGCCTTCTGTATCTGAGAGCAGACCAGTATAAAAATCAACAGCTCGACTGTATGTGCCTGGGGGTAGGAAAGAATATATATATATATATATATATATATATATATATATATATATATATATATATATATATATATATATATATATATATATATATATATATATATATATATATATATATATATATATATATATATATATATATATATATAATATGTACAGTAGAACTCCATTTATCCGAACCCCAATTATCCGAACACTTTTTCCAGAAAAAAAAATCTGACGCCACCAGTCACGTTAGACTACAGTTCTGAATCTTTTGATGCGGCAAGCTTCAAATGTGTGCGAACAATTTGTAGACAATGAGATGGGCTAATGGACGGTCGCTTACGTACAGGAAGTCAGTTAGATCATAAAGTCAGTTAATATCTGGTTTACCAATCCAGTGTACGTGTGCGTTCTAGGCAGAACACTGGCTAAACAGACAGTTCAACTTAAAATAATTGTGTCTGCTACTACAGCAGAATAATTTTGGTGTACACGTATTTCTCTGTGCGATCTGGCATCTTCCAGTAGGCCTAAAGCATATAAAAGGAACCGCAATGTTTTGTCAATTGAAACGAAAACAAAAATTATCAAGAGACTAGGAAAAGGTGAAACTGTGTCTTCATTTGCGAGGATTTTCAATGTTGGGAAAGCTACCGTCTCTGACATCAAAAGTAACAAGGATAAAATTATGAGTTTTGTATCGAAATTGGATAGTGAAAATGGGTGGAAGAAACATAAAACCATGAGAAATGCGAAAGATTTGAAATTGGAAGAGGCTTTGTATATATGGTTTGTGCAAAGAAGAAGCAAAGGGGAACCTATCTCTGGCTCTCTATTGTGTGAAAAGGCACTTCAGTTCAACAATCAACTTGACGGTCCTCCTGACTTTAAGGCTAGCCAGGGATGGTTAAGAAACTTTAAATCTCGTCATGGCATACGAGAATTGGAGATTCAAGGGGAATCTTTATCTAGCGATGCAACTGCCGCTGAAAATTTTAAAGAAATATTCTTGGCTTTTTTTGGAAGAAGAATGTTATTTACTCGATGATGTGTATAATGCCGATGAGACTGGCTTAGACTGGAAATCATTGCCTCAAAAATCACTTGCATCTCAGCGCGAAGCAGCTGCCCCTGGGTTTAAAAAGTGCAAAGAGAGAGTAACAATTTTGGTAGCCGCGAATGCCAGTGGAAGTCATCGTTTACCGGTGCTAATGATCGGCAAAGCCAAAAAACCACGTTGTTTAAAGAATGTGACATGTCTCCCATTGTGCTACAAAGCACAGAAGAGTGCTTGGATTAATAGTGAAATATTTCTTGATTGGTATACAAATTAGTTCATCCCAAATGTGAAGAGGTTGAGAGAACAAGAAAAGAAAACTGGAAAAGTAATTCTTCTACTGGACAATGCACCATCTCATCCAGAGACGGATACATTGAATGCAGTTGATGCAAATTTTAAAGTAATTTTTCTGCCTCCCAATGTAACAGCACTGATTCAACAAATAGAGCAGGGTGTTATAGCAAAGCTTAAAAAGATGTACAAGAAGGAAGTCCTGCGTCGTTTATTGTTGGCTGAAGATGAAGAAAGTGTGGTGGCGTTTTCCAAAAAGCTTAATCTCAAAGACTGCTGCTATATGTTAGCTGATGCT